>RJWH01008793.1:0-27598 GCA_004363575.1 Solenodon paradoxus
TGTATACAGAGAATATAATTGGTCATTGCTACCATCTGCCGCCTGGATTATTAATGACTCCCTAAATGGCCTCTTTTTACCCATGTTTCCCCCAGTTTATCCAAAACACAGCAGCCAGACGCATTCTTTAGAAAGCATGAATTCATTTATGTCCTCTGTTGCTATGAATTTCCCAGTGTCTTCCCATTCGACATGGAACAAATCCAAAGTGGCTACCATGGCCCACGCCACTCATGCTCTGGCTTTGCTGGCCTCTCTGAACTCATTTCCCACCCCCTCCCTTTGTTCACTCCTTCTACCGACACTGACTTCCTGACTCTTGCTTAAGCAAGTCAAGAGACCTTCTGCTGTTTCCTCTTTCCTCAGATATTTATGTGTTGTATTATCTGTGTAGATTTGTGGAAACACAGATGCTGGTGAACACCTGTGGGGTCACTTTCCTGTCCAGTACTGACTGGACCTCATAGGCAGGAAATCAGCAGCTACAAGGGTGCCCTGATCTCTGAGTGCTGTGTTCCTGGATTGAGACACTGTCCCACTTTTTATGAAGTAAACATAAGGCAGCCTTGTACTGAAAAATCTGCTTGGGTTCCAGGTGGTCAATTTAGGTGCCATCTGTTTGTAGCAGTTGTTGGGAAAGTCAGATATCCAGTGTCAGGAGAACTTGGAGACTATTGGAAGTTGTGGCTTCTTCTGGGATGGGAGAGGGAGTCAGAAACTACTGGTTTTATGGAAAGCTGGAATCTGTTGAGCTATGTCCATGGTGATGAATTCTGGGCCATCTTAGCCATCTAACTGCTAGCTAACCATAGATAATTCTCATTTGATAATTCTGGCTACATGTCTCCACACAGTGCTAGTTCAAATATCACTTGCCCAGACCTTCAGGGACTTTCCCCTGTGACTTGGTAAGCTTACATAATTCTTTATTTTCCTCGTTGCACTGTCTTCACTTGAATGATCACTGTTTAGCTGTTAGTTGTGTATCTTCCATCGTACCACTTTGGGAGCTCCATCCCCAAAATTTGGCATTCAGTAGGTGCTCAATTAATGTTTGTAGAAAGGATATTGATGGAATTCCATATATGTGTTAATTTCTAAACTTAAGATTAACGTTTTTAAAAGTTCAAGACAAGCCTAAAAGAATGTATTAATGTGAAGATTTTGAGAGGTTTAAAAATAGGAGCTTCAGGGAAGTCGCATGGGAAATTACCAGGACTTTGTTTCTTGACTTTATCAATATACATTATTACAAAAAATTGCTACCCTTTCCCATAAGAACTTGAAGTCAGCTTCCCTTGTGTCTAACAATGTTGTACCAATAGTAATGTAACTGTGGAAATGAAGCTCTTTGGGTCATTGATTCTTGGCATTGGAAGGAATTATGAAAGCCAACTTTAGTCACTGGAAGCATCTCTACTCACAGGAGTTTCTTGAAATGGACCCAAATTCCTCTTTCCTATTTAACAACTCCATCCCTAGATTCTGAAAATGCTCTCCTAGGCCACATTTCACACCGTGGACCTCCCATAATGCCATACCTCTAGTGCCTATACCGCTTGTGTGCCAGAGCCCCTCCTAAAACGTGGTATCCAGAATGAAACTCGGCAATGCACAGGTGACAGTCGGAGTTCTGAGGACACATCCCTCTATCTGGAGACTCAACTCATGCTGAGCTCAAACACAAGAGTAAAGGGGAAAATGCTCTTTTTTATTTGGTGACATTTGGTCACCAAATTTGGGGTATTTTTTCTGCAACAAGCAATTCTCTGATTCTAGGTGAATGCTCTATGCCCAGCCCCATTCTAACACTCTCTATCTAGATTTAGCAGTGATCTGATAGAATAAGAGCTCCATCGCACAAGACTGCCCCATCCCCTCAGATGTCAATCACAAGTCCAAGTTGTTAACCTGCATTTCCAACAAACTGGTTATAAATTAGGGTTTCCAGAACCCCCTCCTGGGGTTTGATTAATTTGCTAGAGTGGCTCATGAACTTGGAACTGTTTAATTGTTAGATTGCTGGTTTATTATAAACAAATAGAACTCAAGAACAACCAGATGGAAGAGATGCATTTTGCCAAGGCTGTGGGAAGGAGTATGGAACTTCTATGTGCTCTCTGAGAATACCACTTTCCCAGCACATAATTGTGTTCAGGAAACTCTCTGAATGCCATATTTGGGGGGGATGATTGATCATTAACTCAACCTCTAGCCCTTCTTCTCTGGGAAGTAAGCTGAAACTTCTAACCTTTTAATTATCGTTTGGTCTTAGTGGTGACTAGCTTCTATCATAAAGCTATCGCAGAACTCACAAGAAGTATCCTCATTAGATCAAAAGACACCCATCAGAAAAATCCATGGGATTTAGAACTCTGTCAGAAACTGGGATCAAAGACCAAATATTAGAACAAAAGATGGTCCTAATGCTTTATCACTTAGGAAGTTACACAGGCTTCAGGAGCCCCATACCAGAAACAGGAAGGAGAAAACAAAAATATATATTTTATACAATTAAAAATCATACCTATCGTCCATATAATCATACCCATGTACTCTTCTCTAAGGATAAACTTTGCATTTATCTCTGTTGATTCCATCTTGCTGGCTTTAGCTCATATTTTTGCCAAGGCTGCCTTGTATTCTGTTACCTACATGTTTACTAAAGTGATTTGTCTTTCTACCTTCAGTTACAGATGAAAAAATTATTGACTCAGAACAAGATCACATACAGATTCTTTCAACTTGCCCATCTCCAACACATTGTGTTTATATCAACTGTTCCATCATCACCATTTTAGTATGTAACCAATCTTTATATAATCTGGTTTAGAATTCTCTTCCTTGTTTTAATACTGTGAGAAAAATGTCCTAATGACTCATTGGAATTAACAAATACTGTCTTTTTAATTTCCTTCATCTGGACAACAGTAACCTCATCAATAAGGAAATGGGACCTGTTTAGCACAATCTGTTTTTCATCATCTGTGTCACCCTAAGACCCTCCCTTTCTTCTTCTGTTTCCATAATAGATACATTTAATTATTTGGCCTGAATTTTGCCAGGGATTGTCCACAAACCTCAAATTCTGTAGTTTCATCTTTTACTTTTGTCTCCATTTAGAAAGTAAGAATATATGGCTCCTGTCACTGGACATATCTTTTTTCTGGATGAGCTATCAAAATGACTCATCAGGGCTCTGTAATAACATCTGCACACTTTTTAGTGATGTGGGCCATTAGACTTGAATCTAAAGCAGAGTTTGCCTTTCTAGAATGCCTTTACTTTTGTTGGCATTCATGGTACTCTAGTTCATTTATTAGACTTTCACCATGAACAAGACTTTGTACTCAGTGTTGAGGGTACAGTGGTGCTCACAGAATTTGCAGTTAAATAGGAAAGACAGAAATACATGGGAATCGTCATGGGATCTGTGAAGGTGCTACGGGTACTACAGGACCCATGGAAGGCGAGGGCCAGGGCCAGGGCGATCTGGAGCTGGTGGTCACGGTGACTGAGTAGCTTTGCATTTTATGAAAGTGATGTTTGTTGCACTTGAAAACTGGGCTTCTCAGACTGTAAAGTGCATAGGAGTCACCTGTGAATTGGCTAAAATGCAAATTCTGACTCCTCCTGCCTGGAGAGGGACCTTAGAGGTGGTATTTCTAACAAGTTCCCAGGGGAGCTTGATGCTGGTGGTCCACTATACTTTGAGAAGCGAGTCTTTAGGAGTGGATCAGAGAACAAGAAAATTAGAACTAGAAAGCTGGGGTAGAATTCTGGTGTAGTGATCTAGGAGGAAAATAATAGGCTGACTATATCTCCTTGAGACAAAAACAGGGCATTGGGATGGCAGGAACAGGACATCTGGTGACTAAAGGGAGGGGAGGAACAGAGCAATCTGAGCAGGAACAGAGCAGCCAGGCCAGCAACAAGTAAGTACTATGTGGTGCTGATAGTTAATTGCAGAGTAACTGATGTGAGGCCCAGTGGGACTTTATACAAATAGTAAGAGCTGATATGCAAAATTTTGGCACCTTAGGCAAAAAGCAAATTCGGTACCCCCCCACGCCCGATAAGCGCCATTCTAAATGCCCTGCTTAAAACACACATCATTTCAACTATCCCAGTGTCAAAAATGTCCAATAACCCCCACAGTGCCAGAGATAACCCCCGCAGTGCCAGAGATAACCCCCGCAGTACTTACCGGCGGTTCGATCATGGTGCAGTGCTCTGCACCTTTGAAGACACAGGCATGTGTGGGGAAGGGGAGGAATCCTCTTCCCAGGGCTCCTGTGTCCTCACAGGGGCAGGAACAGCAGTAGCTGCCCTGGCCCGCCACAGTCAGCGCCAGCAAGGGCTGTCTTTAACACAGGGCAGGAGGGACAACTGCTTTTGGGCCCCCTCAGCAGATTGGACCTGGGGCAACTCAACTGCCTTTTTTGCCCCATATTAATGATGGTGCCGGTTTATTAAAAACAAGACAAAATTGACATTTATATTAAAATGACAGGACAATTGGGAACTGCCACGTCCACGTCCAACTTGGCTAAATGACAAAGTCAACAGCTGGGAAGAAGAAGGGCTTCAAAGAAGACTTCTTCCTGGAACAGGAAGTGGTGCCTCTAACTGAGCTTTCCTGGGAATCATGATTTGTGGAATCATGATTTGCAGTAATGAAAATAACAAATTCCCTACTGGGAGAGGGACTGGGAATTTCTCTGAAAAATGGGACTATTACAACCAGGCAAAGTGATACTGAAAAAACTAAACCCACCTATGCCACTCTCTCTATCCAAGGCCAACAATATACTTATAAATTACCCAAGAAATTGACTCAGAAAATATCCCCAATGGTCTCTGTGGGAGATATAGTAAATCAACTATAGCAAGGGAAATTATTTCAGCCTCCACCCACTTACACAGTTGGCCCATTAATGATGTAGGTTATATCTAAAAACAAAGAAAAACTATTCTGATCCCCTCTCACAGCATTGCCCTCACCTTACAATAGCTTATAAGATTAAAGGAAAATTATGGTACACACCAAGAGGAAAAAATAATGCAGGATGACTGCCTGCTCCCCCATTACCATGTACAGGCGCCTATGATGAAAATGGAATCAGAATGCGCAATAGGGGACAAAAAAGTAAAACTATTAGAACAACTTATAAAGGCTCATAAAAATAGGACCAACACAAACACTGGGCAGCGAGAACTTGCTAGATGACAAAAGGGCCTGCCAGATTCAATTCAGCTTGATATGCATTTAAGAATTTGATAAATAACTTTCTAACCTTTCGCAAGTCTGTCGAATTCTCTTTTGTCTCACACTTTGCCTTAAACAAGATCCTATCAAAAGGGCAGGTAACTCATTTACTTAAAAAACAAAAAACACTATGCAGATCCTTAAGACTGAAAGCTGCAAAAAGAAAGTATAAAAAACCTGCTTGCTTGCAATAAAGATGGAACAAAGATTCACTCTGCCTCGAGTCTGAGTCTCTTTGTCTCCCACTCTCCAACGCCTTACCCACCTTCGGGACCCCCTGGATCCTGCTGCGGCAGGGAACGATGATAAAAAGGTACTAATCCATTTTAAATGATACACATGGTTAGCATATGATTAGGGCAGAAACTGTTGGCTTTTGTTCTATTCCTTATAGTCTGTGGGTTGATTTCTTTTGTGAAAACTATGTATGCTAAACAGATATTGAGCATTTTTTCACTTGCCAATAACACTACAGGCTAAAAGAAGGAGGGAGGAAGGAAACCAGTCTTAGTTTTTAATACTTGGCCCACTGAGGTCTCAGTTGTCTCATCTCATCTGCAAAATGGGAGACTGGTTGCTATGAGTTGAGCTGTGTTCCCCTCAAATTAAAATGTTAAAATCCTACCTTCCAGTCCCTCAAAATAGGACCTTACTTGGAAGTAGGAGTATCACAGAAGCAATTTCTTAGGATTAGATCATACTAGAGTATAAAGGGTCCTTAATCCAATTGATTGGTTCCCTTATAAAAAGGGGCCATTTGGACAGAGGCACAAACACAAGGAGACTGATGTGTGAAGATAATGTTGTGTTGCTACAAGTCACGGAACTCCCAGAAGCAAGGAGAGAGAACTGAAATATATAGATCCTTCCAGGGCACTTTTTGTCCAGTCATCACCTTGCTTTTGACTTCTGGTCTCCAGAACAGTTAGATAACAAGCTTCTGTTGGTCCAAGCCAACAGGTTGTGGTTGTTCTACACAGCTGCCTTAGTAAATAAATACACAGATTTATGCCTTTATTACTTTCAGGTCTGCCACATGATTCCATGGTCTCCACACATCCTATAGGAAATCTGAACCAAATATGGTTCTACAGAGACTTCTCATTTTTTTCCCATCCATTATTAATTTTTGATATTTGCCTTTTAATTCAGTCTTCTTTTAGAAATTGCTTCCTTTCAAAATTTTTACTTATGTTTTTTATATAGATTTGTTACTAATAGACTCAACTAAGTCAACCCTCTTGCAGTTCTGGCTGAAGGGTGTAAATGTTAGAGGATTACAATGCCTTGGAGACAGATTTTAGGACATATATGACATGATAATGATGGGTCTGTTCTTGTCTCAGTAACTAGAAGACTTATGAGAGTTATTTGTTTCTGAAACACAGGAATATTTTAACAGAGCATTGTAATTGTCCCATGTCACTGTAGCAACAATGACATCAAGTCCATAGAAAACAAAACAAACCAACCTGTCTTAATATAAAAGCATCAGCTGTTTTAGAGTCATAGAAGAAAAGGAACTTTCATTTCACAATTAATTTAGTTGATTTAATCTACTTTTTACTTCCTGGATTATGAAGTTTCAAGAATAAAGAGAAAAGGGGCATCTTCTTATAAGACAAAGGAAATTTTTTTTCCAATTTAAAAGGATAAGGGTCCTTCTCTTACCTACCACTTTAAGGATTCATTAAACTCTATTATCCTGGAAGAAAGAAAGGAATTCAGCATGGAAGGGATTAACTCTCTCAGAGATACATGGAATTAACAGAGTAGTAATGTCTTCATGGTAGGAGAACTGAGGTTTCCAAGTGGATCTTATTTCCTTTTTTGATAATGACTGGGATTTGACAGAAGATCCTAAAATAATCAATAATCTCACCAGTGTCTTAGTTTCTCATCTACAAAACAGAGATAATATACCTCCTGGGCCTAGAGTATGAAAGGAGTAGCAAATATTGAATAGAAAGATTTTATTTTTCATTTAATGTCTTACATTTGGAAACACATATTAAGTATTAGAATACACTACAAGGCACTGTTTTGCATACTTTTCTCATTTAATCCTCACACCACCCTACTAGATAGATGTGTTTTATCCTTACTTGTTAGAAGTAGAATCTGAGGCAAGGAATGTTAACTTACTCAATGTCAACAGACCAGGAAGGCACAGATCCAGGATTCAAGTTCACATCTCTCAGCTCCTTAGGGAATCCCAAAGGCACAACTCATATGTCTCAAAGTTCACTGTCAGTGCCATGGCAGACATTACTAATTGATTAAAGCACCTGCCTTGAAATCTCTCTGGGATAACAATAATGACGGCAGGGAGGTATGTGCTAGTCTAAAGCTATAGTCCATGCTGGTGGTCCTCATGCCTTTTATCAGAGATTCTAATTCCACAGGTCATTCATGGGTTGGATCCCAGATTTTTATTTTTAAGGAGTCTCTAGGTGATTCTGATAATAGCCACACTTGGTATCCACTGCTTTCTGTACCTTATGTTCAATGAAACTAGATATTTTTTTCTATCTGCTTGATCTGTGCCTGTAATAGAGGAAAGAGTGAAGGAACTATTTTTAGGAAGGTCACTGTTGCCTAGCTACAGAGTATGGACTGTCTCCTGGATGTAAGGCAGGTTTAGTACCTTCTTCTTTTCTTGTGAACTACCAACTCCCTCAAAGGAAAAGCTAGTCATACCCTGATCTGCCAAATATTTAGTGAGCATATATGAATTTCCTTTCTTAAATGTCACTGTGTTGAACTTGAAAGGGAAGAAAGACATCTTAATTATGCTCTTCAGAGAGAAGCTTCTCTTTGGAGGAGTACATACTATGAAAAAGAGTAAGTGAAAATCTTATAATGTATGATTCATTATTAATCCCACTCCCTTTAATTCATAACAAATTGACTAACAACCTTCCTCCCCCTTTCTCTGCAAAAATTACTACATGTGGTAGATTACAAACCTGATGAAAAAAAGCAGCACTGCTCCATTAATATTTATAAATGTCTCAGTGCTTATATATCCCATCTATTTAGAAAATCAGCCCAAGTAATTAAGCAGTATGGGGAATTATAAAGATGAAAAATATCAGGAAAACAGTGTGCATGGAAGTTACCAATACTATTTTACTTCTACTGTTACATCTTAATGACTTACTTTTCCATGGATGGCATTTTTAAACATATATCTCTAAATTAAAAGAAACACCCCAAACTTCATTATCATCCAAGCAAAACAGATATTTTTCAAACAATAAACTTACATCTTTGGCTTCTCCACAAGGTATCGGAAGTGTTTGCTTCCAATGATTTTCACTACCATCTCAAGCATTGCTTCTGATCCATGGGGAGTCTTCCAAACTGAAGACATAATTCTTCTCAAAATCCCTTCAAATCATCGAGGTTAGAAAATAAGTAAATCTTTTCCTCTTGATTTGTCACTGGGTATCATTCACATCCTTGTCAACAATAACAATAGCAGGACCAAGGGCTTTATTTATATTCTTAACATTCCAAATAAAAGCCACAAGCAATATACTCTTGACTATGATCATTCTTGTTTTACAGTTGAGGGGTCAGTCATAGGTAGTTATGTAACTTAATAGCACAAAACCGATTAGCAGAGTTAGGAATTTCACCTAAGAGTTCTGCCAACCTGGGTCTACTGAGCCATCGGGTGACTCTCCCTCCCTCTCCTACAAGGTATCAGACAGGATCCTTGTGAGGCCAGAGAGGAAACCAGGGCTCTAGTGGACACAGGAAACCAGGATGATTCTAGTTCTACCCTTAGGGATTTAGGGTAAATTCAATGAATTCAGGTGTCTGAAGGAAAGTCCTACAAAGCAAAGAGGGATTGTTGCTTAGGCCGATCTGATTCTGCAATAATCCAGTGATCCAAACTGAGATCCTGCCTAGATAATCACTGGGTGTTAGAACAGATCTGATGCTAAGGGAAATTTAGAAGTTCTGTAAACTTGGCCCCAGGCGGACTGACCCCTTCCTTCCAGAGCCGCTCAGAAAAGGTCTTTATTTAGAAATCATTCCAATCCCCAAACTCGATTTGCAGATTAGGAAACGGAATCCCAGGGAGGGTGTGTTATTTGCCCAAGTTTGCACAGCCAGTGAGAGCAGACCTGTTTCGGCACCCCAGTCTGATAACCAGACTAAGGATCTTCCCAAGACCCCAGCCTCACTAAGCGATGCAACCCCAGAATCTGCTCTGTAAGGGGAGCCCCACAGGACCAGCACTCTCTCTGAAACTGGAAACTTCAAGGACTAGAATTGGTGATTGCTACCCAGCAGCTGAGCAGTCCGTCCAGAGCCCTGTCCCGAGGAAAGAACAGAAGGGGCGGCCTTACCGCGGAGACAGCGATCCGCACCCAGGCAGCTCTGGGCGCAGCAGTCCTCGCTTCTCCCCAGGAACCCCACCAGCTGAGGCCTGCGAGCACCTGGCGGGGGCGGGGGAGTTGGAGCCTAGGGGTCCGCCAATCACCGGACTCACTCCTGGGCGGAGGCTGTTCCTGCCCTCGTAGCTAAGGACGCAGAGGGCTGTTGCTGGGCAGGCACCAGATTTCAGCTCTGGCGCTTCCTCCGCAGGTGCCGGGAGCTACAGAGCTGAGCGCCCATCCCCGTGTTCTCAAATCCGCGCTTTGGTGCCCGTGGGCACCTGTGGGTCATGCTTTTCCCTAAATGTTATTGTCGTTTCCCCTTGTGAGCTTGACACACATTTGGGAATCTTACCCTTGGTTCAAGTCTCTAGGCACCAGCCATGCATGGCTTTGGATAAACACTCTCTTTTTTTCAGATATTCAGTTTCCTTGTCTGAAAATGCAAGTAATAACATGATCTTGAAGATAGTTGGTGACAATAAAAAAAGAATTTTTTAAAAAGAATGCCATTCTTACCCAGATATCTTACTTGAGCCAGATAACCATTATCTTATATGTTAATGATAATTTCTTATACATACATTTATTTCTGTATTCAAGAGTAAGCAAAACAAGTCTGGAGGCATTGAGAAATTACCCAGAACCCCAAAGAGGCACTTGTTAGAGTCATGATTTAAATATAACCTACAAACCCCAAATTTCCATGCACTTTTTTTCAGGCTAAAAGATTTCAGCAGATGTGGATAAAGGCACTTTAGTGGCTCCCAAATCGTGTTGTTATTTCCACCAGCAGCAGGGGTCAGCATCCATACGCCCTAGCTCTTGCCCTCTAGCTTGTCCTCTCTGGCAGCTAACAGTACCGTTTACTGGCACATGCCGCTCTTGCTGCATGGAGTGCCCTGCAGTGGACGAGGCCCTGGCCACACTCAATGACACACCAAGGGCCATGGGGGTAGAGGGAGGGGCAGCTCCCTTCTCACTCCTCCAGCCCAGCGCTCTGCCCTTCACTAGCAGCCAGAATAATCTTCCCCAGACAGGGCACTGAGAAGCCCCTCCCACCTCTAGTCAAACATCTCTCAATGCTCTCATCAGCCATGCAGCTTGTCGGCAGTTTCAAAGTGCTCTGCCCTGGTCTCAAATCTGATCCTCTCCCACTTCTTCCAGGCTTGCTATACTCCCTTGAATTCATTCTGTTCAATGGCCCGAATCTGCCTTTCATGTTTCTGTCGCTGTGCTGGTGTCTGGAGCATTCTTCCCTTTCCTCATTGTGTCACCCACTATCCAGTCTTCAAGTCTGATCTCAAGTGGTCAGGAATATGCATCTGGGCCGGCCCTTGTGGCTCAGGTGACTAAGACCACTAGGGTGCAGGCCACATAAAGGCCATGGACCCATGTCCAGACCTGGGGCAAAGAGGGGGCGGGGAAGAGTATGCATCTGGATAAGAAATGCAAACCAAACCACAATGAGATTTCACCTCATGCCTGTTAGAATGGTTATTATCACAAAGTTAAGAAGCAGTTAAGTGTTGGGGAGGATGCGAAGAAAAGGAAACTCTCCTTCAAGACTGGTGGGAATGTAAATTGGGGCAGCCACTATGAAAATAGCATAGGGAGTCCTCAAAAGATGAAAAATAGAACCCAGCAATTCCGCTTCTGGGTATTTACCCAATGATTATGAAAACACTAATTTGAAAAGATGTATGTACCACTATATTCATTACAGCATGATTCACAATCATCAAGATCTGGATACAACCTAAATGCCTATCAACAGATCAATGGATAAAGATGTGGTACACAGGATATATGCAGGATGAAATATAATCAACTATAAGAAAGATGAAATCTTGCTATTTGCAACAATATGGGTGGGCACTGAGGGGATGATGCTATGTGAAATAAGTCAGGGGAAACACAAAACAAATCCTTAGAATGACAGTGGAATGGTGGCTACTAGACAGGAAGAGAGTGGGCGGGGATGGGATAGTGGGGTTTGACTGAGAGGTGCTGGTTAGCAGCCTGTCCCATGATGGTGAGCATAGCGTGGCCCACAATCATCAAGGTGCGAAGCTCTAACACCTGAAACTTACAAAGCCTTAATAATCAATATTACCTCACTAGAAAAAGAAAGAATATATATCCTGGAGATCAGACACCTTAGGTCAAATCCTAGGTCTGCTAGTTTAATGTGATCTTGGGTAAGTCACTTAACAGTGTTGTGCCTCAGTTTCCTCTTCTTTAAAAGGAGGATGCCTTTTCTGTGAGGATTCGCTGAATTATGTAAGTAAGGCACTTACAACAATGGCTGGCACATCACAAGCTCTGTAAATGTTTGCTCTCCTCATTACTATAATGATCTGTCAAGAAGCCAAACCAGATCTAAGAAGCCAAAAACTGGTGTCTCCATTCTCTGTGTAATTTGTGGTTTCTCTCATAAAATGCCTCTTTCTTTGTCTGATAGCATGAATTTGTGTTTGCTTTCATTGTCATATCTTCCCGTACTTTACTTGTGGCAGGCTAAATAGTTACTTCCTGCCCAGGATATCCATGTCTAAATCTTGAAACCTATTAATGTTACTTCTGTGGTAAAAGTGACTTTGTCAATGTGATTAAGTTGAGGATCGTGAAATCGGGAGATTATCCTGGTTCATTCAGTTGGGTTTTAAATGCAGTCAAAAGTCTTTAGAAGAGACAGGCAGAGGGAGACTAGACTACAGAGAGGAAGCAGAAGATGTGATCATGGAAGAAAGGGGTTAAATGATTCGAATAGGGACCTTGAGCCAAGGAAGACAAGTGGCAGCAGAAGCAAGAAAAGGCAGGGAAATGGATACTCCTGTAGAGCCTCCAGAAGGAAACATACCCTGCTGACCTCTCAGTTCAGTCCACCAAGATTGATTTCTGGAAGTTGGCCTCCAAAATTGCAAGGGATTGCACTTGTGTTGTTATAAAATACCAAGTTTGTGATAATTGATTACAGCAGCCATAGAAAATGAATGCCGTGCTACTGAAGGACTCACTTCTTCATAGGGAGTACATATGTGTACTCTCTGGCTTCAGTAGACCAAAGTTCTCATCAATGACCAAAATACAGATATCAGAAGAAGAAGGTCTTCTATCTATTGCAGTTACTAAATTGTAAGGAAAAGGTGTTAAGGAGGGCAGCAGATGTCTGTATTGATACACATTGTTTTCTTTTTCAGTAGTGGAAGAAGCCAGCCAACAGAGAAAAGCAGTACCAGAGCTAGAAGTGGAACTAGTATGGGAAAAGGGATGAGAACAAAGAACCTGGATCAATCTATGCCTGAAGCTAGTCCTAGAATTCTCAAACAGGGGAGTATTTCTCTTCTATATATCAGCTATTTCTGTATATGTATCATATATGCATCAGAGGTTACATTCGTGTTTTATGTAATATGCTTTTCAATGGGCTTCTCTAATCTATTTCCAAAGAGTTGTGACTAAAATGGAGACTCTTAAACTTCAGTTTCCTAAGGTTTATACATGTGGAACAGTTAGTTGATTACATGACAGTTCATTAATTCTTTTTTTTTTTTTTTTTAAGGGAAAAATGTAGATAGGAATGAAGGTGAGCAGGGGTGGGCAGGCAGGAAGAGAGAGTAGGAAGAAACACTCTATGTATTTTGTTTAGTTGTTCATCTTGGTGTTAAAGGACATTTTAACTTTGACCATAAATTCTGTGACAAAGTTTGAAGGGAAAAAATGATTATGATCAAATTAAATAGTCTACTAAAGATTGTCCTTTGACCTTATCTTGACTTAAACAGTTTTTCAATTGCCAACATGAACATAATGACTTTTGGGGAAGGTCTTCCATTATGTTCTCCAATACCAGTTTGGAGTTATTCAGATAAAATTTAATACATTCTTTCAGACCCCGGGGAAACTTCTGCTTTGTCATTTCCTAGCCAAGTGACCTTGAACAAGTAACAACTCTTTTGTCTTAATAGTGGAGTCAAATAATAATTGCCCTGAAAATGCAATAGTTCTCCCAATAAATTATATTCCTGTTTATGATGATAGCAGCTAACATGAAGTTAATATTTATTATGTACCAGGCACTATTAATATCTCCATTTTAGAGATGAAGTACATGGGGTTTAGAGGAGACATATAACTTGTTCCATAAACCTAACTAGGAAGAATTAGAGCTGTAATAAAATCCAGGTGTGGATTTTAGATGTAGTGTGTACAGCCACTACTCCACACCTCCTGTGTGGATATTCATTAGCCATTCTTATAGTTACTAATGTTAATGTTGCTATTGTCTCTGTTTTAAGGCCCTCTCCCTTTGTGAATGCAGATTCTATGGCAGAATTCTTAAGGAGAAGGGGCCTTTTCTTATCTGTGATTTTTCTCCTTACTCTGCTATATGAAATGACATAACCAGGAAACATCTCTCCAGTGGTTTTTATTAAACAAGGCAAAACAAAAAGCTCTGCAATAAACGTCTCCATAAGATTAAATACTGTGGTTAAAACTGCCTTCCTTGAATTCAACAGCTTTGGATTATGAGTCACCAGAGAAAGATTCCAGAGAAACTTCTCCATCCAGTAGAGTCAGCTCTCCTCTCTCTCTTTTTTTTCCCCCTCAAAGAAAGATGAATAGCTATAATAAGGGGACCAAGGAATGCCCCCTCCTAAAGCTTCATGATTTTACATTTACCACCAAACAGTAAGGAAGAGGAAAAAATTATCTTCAATGCTCTCTTTTTGCCCAGGTAAGTCAAAGTAGGATGAGCTTATAAACAGGAAGCAGTAAACTCCTGCTCTTTTGAATAGTTTAATCACAGATCTATAAACAATGAGGCATTTTTTTCAGTAAGGTCCCCATCCAAAAAGAAAAGGGACCATATTGATATGAAACTGAGATATTGCAAAGAATATGGGGCATTATACTCCCCCCACCCCAAGAAATATACAGGACCCAAACAAATGGTCTTGACGACTACTGGGAGACGCCAGGTGAAAAGGTGACCAAGGACAGACTGATTTTGGAACAGAATGCAAATATGGCCACATTTCTTTCCTCTTATTCTAATTAGATGGGTTGACTTTGGGCCCTATATTAATTTAGTAGGTTTTCCATAACAAAGTACTACAAAGTAAGTAGACTAAAAACAAACAAACCAAACCAACCCCAGCCCCCTCCGCACACCGGCCCCAAACAGAAATGTTTTGTACAAGCGTGGAGGCAAGAAGTCCAAAAAGTTATTGATGGTTTGGTGTTTTGAACTTGGTGAGGGAGAACGTTCTCCCTCCTGTTACCTGACTTCTGGTGGTTTGCAGGCAAGATTTGTTGTCTCTCTGCTGGTAGATCTCTGCTGCTGATCACATGGTATTTTCACTGTGTGTGCATCTGTGTACAAATTTCCCCTTTTTCTAAGAGGACACAAACCATATGAGATTAGGCGTACATGCTTCTTTTATATGACCTCATCTTAAGCAATTACCTCTTCAATCACCTTATTTCCATGGAAGATTATATTCTGAGATACTGGGGAATTAAGACTTCAACAGACACATCTCAGGGAACATAATTCACTCTTAATTAAATGTACTCCCCTTCAATTCATATGTGGAAGCTCTAGGACTCCCCAGTGTGGTAGCATTTGAAGGTGGGGCCAATGGAAGATAGTAATTAGGTTTAGATGGGTTCATGAGGCTGGAGCTTTTCTGATGAGACTAGTTGCCCTCTAAAGAATTAAGGCATGAGAGTTTACTTTCTCCACTATAGCATAGGAGTATCTCTTAAAACCAAGAAGAGGATTCTTTCCTAGAATAGAATTAGCTGGCACCTTGATCTTTGACTTCCTGGCTTTCAGAACTGTGAAAAACAAATGATTGTTTACATCATCAATCCATAGTATTTTTGTTATGGTAAACCAAGTCGATTAAGATACGATTCAATTCTTAAGGGACTCTGACTGCTTGAGTCCAAAACCCTAGCTCTGCACTTGGAATTGTATTACTGCAGGAATGCTACTTTGCCTTTGGGTAACTTTATTTCTTCAGGATAATTCCAGTGCCTACCATCATGTAAGGATAAATGAGCTAACAAGGGTTTAGAATAGTGTTTGATATGGGGAAAGAGTTTGTTGCTCTTAGCATTGTGTCTGTATGATAATATATACGGACAGCCCGCTTGGATTCTGGCTCACTTCTCCAATCTCATTTCCTGCTTTATCTCCCCACTTAATAAACTGAAGTTTCACCAGTTTACTGTAGTTGCTTAAACCCTACGTGAAGTGTCCTTTCTCCTGCCATTGCCGCGGCCACTGTTTTGCTTGAGACACTTTCCTCCTGACCCGATTTCTAATTTTCATAAGCAAATGCTACCAAGCCCGAGAAGGGATCTGTTTTCACTGTGCCAAGGCAGGCAGGCTTACTCTCGTCAATGAACCAGTGTTCTTAACAGCTACTGCTCTTAATTGTAACTGCTAATATAGTATCTCTCTCCCCTGCTCAATCACTCCCACTGATGCTAAATACTGTTCTTATGCAATCTGTCACCAGTTTTAAGCACAGCGCTGGCACGTAGTATGTGATTATAAATATAGATTAAATATATGAAAGTAAACACATGTAAGTTTTTAATAATCTAGCAATAATAATTATGACGAGTGAACACAGCTTAACAAAGGGTGCTGTCTGCTACTGAAGGTTTACTGTGTACCAATCACTGGAGGAGGCACCGCGTATAATTTCCATAATAATCCTATAAGGGATATGTTATTGTCTTTGATCTACTGAGTAGGAATCTGGTCATAGAGTGCTAATTTAGATAGGGCTCTTGGATGGAAATAGCAGAAACTCTGCTGGAGCCAACTCTAACAAAAGAGGAACTTCCTATGAAACCCAAGTATAGAAATGAACTTAGGCCTCCAGAACAGTGAGAGATATGGAGGAAGGTTTCTTTTGTTTAATTCTTGCCCCCTTCTCTCTGCATCAGCATAAGCTATTCTTTTCTCTGCTATACATGGTTTTCTGATTCTCCCAGACCAAGGAAAAGCAAGTCATCCATCAATATTCATGAGTTTACATCATTTCCATTCAAGAGACCAGTAGAGCCTGGAACCTCTTACCCCCAGGTGTTAGGGAAATTTATAGTTGGCCTAGTTTGGGCTAAGAATTTAACCAATGAATTGTACATAGGGAATGGCAATAATAGCATAATCAAATATAAAATTATTGGTAGGAGTTCTTAGCTGTGGAGAAAAGACAATATTTAGAAAGTTATAAGGAACAGGAACTTGATAAAGGTCAATCTGATTAGGTAATTTCTGGTGGCAGGTATGGTATGATATGCACACAGATTGAGGTGCAAATTCAATATTCCATAAATTATAATAATGTGAACAAAAGAAATAATAAAACATGGATAAGTAAATTAAAAAATAGAATAACTTGCCCAAGATTTTACAAGTAAGTAGCACAGCCATGATTTGAATTTATCTATCTATATATCTGTCTGACTCTAAAGCATTTCATTTTCCCCTTGGAATGTATGATTTTAACCTCTATAATATCATAAAAGAAATGTGGAAAATGTGGGTTTATAGGAATATACTAGGGTATGACTGCAGAGTAGAAGTTCTAAACCACAGAAGACTATTCAACACTCCCATTCACTTACTCTTTCCTGGATCGTTAGTAACCTCAACTATTTTTAAGTTGTAACATTTATAAATGACATATTTTAAGGTCAAAAGCTACCTCATGAGTTATCCTGTCTAGCCATTCTTCCACCCAGTCATAATGGAGACTGAATATTCTATGTAACATTCTCACCCAGTGATTCTGAAGGCCTCAAAGAGGCAAATGCTAGAAAAATTAGAAACATTGACTATGAGACCAGAAGCTTGGGTTTAAATCTCAACTCTGTCATTTATTACTTGCATGTCCTTGGGCCATTGGCTTAGCCTTTGTACCTTAGTATCCTAATCTGTGAAGGTAGGGTAATAACAACAACTATCATTTTTATTTTCAGAGCACTATGTATTGTGCACTTACCACGTGTTTGATAGTTATCAACATGATTATCATCGGAATTTCATGTGGTAGGAGCATGATTTTCAATTAGGGAAACTGAAGCAGAGGGAAGTTAAGTACATGTCCAGAACACACATAGTGGTAGGGCTGGAATTTAAACACATTCAGTGACTGTAGGGCTTATTTACTACCCACCACATTAGATCATCTTCCTGATGTTCTTGGGAAGAGCAGGTGGTAAAACATACATAAAGTATTTAGCACAGGTCCTGGAGCACCCTGCTTTATCAATAAAAAATCATTACTGATGTTACTACCAATCACCAAGTCTGAGTGCCATTAATTGTGCAGTGCCTGAGGGCTTGTGGGATATAGAAGGAAGCTTGCTCTATTTCCTAATAGAGTTTCATATCCTACAAAAGGGATCTTGTGTAGAATCCAGGGATTTCAATGTCCAATATCCCCACCCTCTACTAAACTTGGCCTCATTAGGACACTGCTCTCAGTTTGGGGAAAGAAGTAAGAAGTCAAGAGATGAAATACATCCTGATAATGTTCATGAGTGGTATAAATTGATTTAATGACAATACTCTATTAGTATCAGCGATATATCTCTATTTTTAAAATACTTGTGAGCATAATTTTAGGCACTGGGTTGAGTTGTTCAATATACAATGATGAATCTGATTGGAATGCTCCTCTCAAAATTACCAATAGGACACAGATAAAATATGCTCATAAATAATCACAATGCCAGATATACAGTGAAACAGAATAACAAAAAGTAAATATGAACATTTAAAGGAAAGAGAAATTACTTCAGAATGTTCAAACTAGGGAAGATTTAATGGAGGAGTGACATTGAAGTTGGGCCTTTAAAAAATAGGTAGTAATTCAGCATGTGAAAAGGGAGGAGACAATATGTTATGCAGAAGATATAAGATACCTGGAGATTAGAAAAAAGAAATTGGCATGTGTGGGCAAGGAATAATGTCAAGAATGGTGGGAGACAGTTTGGAAGGTAGAGTTGAGCCAGATTCCAGAAGAACTTGAATATCATATTAATATCCTTGCATTATTTTTGATTAAGACTGAGAACTGTGTACTGTTTTGCAACAAGACTGAATTTACCTTACCCACAGTATAAGTCTGGAGGGTCCAAGTAATGCTGTTAACAGATGACACTTAAATCTCAGTGGCTTAAGACAACAAAAGCTTATCTGCATTCATGCAAATCTTGCTGTGGTTTTGGGCAGTTCTCCAGGAGAGTTATTTTCCATGTGCTGGGTCACCAGTCTTGTCTCTGGGGCCCACAGGGGCCCTCCCTTTCAACATGTGCTTCTGTGATGACTGTGGCAAGAGAAGAAAGTTCTGTAAAGTCACATGCCTAGAAATTAGTACTCTGTTCTAAAAGCCACTCATATACTGCTTCTGTTTACCGCCCATTCACCAGATGAGTAAGATGTCCTGACCTAATAAAGTGTAATCTCTGTGTGCCTGGAAAGAGAGAAATAGACAATGATAAGCCCAAGTAATAGCCACCATACCCACACTTGTAGAAAAATCACTATGATTCAGAAATATTGTATTTACAAACAAAATAGAGATATGTAAGATTTCTGATATACTATTAACCGAAAGTTTCCCATCTGTTGCATTTAACACTTTCAAATGAAAAAAAAAAATGTTTACAATTTATCTACCCACAGCACGTTCATGAGAGGTATCTGCTTAGTTCTGTTATCTGCCAGCTAGCATCTCTGGAGCAGCATCAGTTCGTGTACGTTGCATGTGCTGTTGGCTCTGCTGACACACAGCTGACTCCTTTTTTAACTTTAGCTGCAGTACAGTCTAAACATCAGAGACCATAGTCTCCAAAGGTGCACCTCCCTCTGTGCCAGAACGTGATGAGAGAGAACCCCATCCTTGAGGAACAGAGATCACCTACCTAATATGTATACAATCCCTTGCCTATACTTGCTATATTAACATGTTATGTGGTCTCAAAGTATCTCACCTTTACCTAGCGTTGAAATTAGACCAGGACAGAACCAAAAACCACTAACCCCTCACTTGGGGAGTGTTTTTTCCTCTGGTCTCAGCAGACCCACCTTATGGCAGAGACCAATCAGCACCCACTTCCTCAAGGCCCGGGTCTTCTGAAGCCTTCTGGCGGATTCTGCTGGGGAGGCTGTGCTTTGAGAGCCATCTCCTTGTCTGCTTACTAGATGCAAGTACTAAGCCCTTCCTTGTGCCATCCTGTTCTCTGTCTTTTGGTTAATGCTCACCAAAGGGACAGGTACACTGAGCCCAAGAACAAAACTGTTGCCCAATCTGGAGTTAGTCTCTTTCTGCAGGTGAGAGACTTTGTACTGAATGCCACAGGAAGGACGCGGTGGGGGGCTACAGCTCATTGCTGGCCAACTCCCTCAGCTCGCTCAGAGACTTCTTCAACCAGCAGAGGAGCAGGTCTTTGGCAGCTAGTCTGCCAGCTCAAATGGATGCCCTGACTGAATGGAGGCCACCTGGAGTCTTCATCCTTCAGTTCTTCAGGTGGGGTGGTGAGTACAAGTATTCCTGCAAATTAATCTAAAGAGCGACTTTAAATAAGAAAAGCTTCAGGGAAAATCTGCACAGGCACTGGTCTGTTCTCCTGTCCTGGGTGGAGGGAAGCACTGCATTGGATCGGGGGTAGCATCTCTACTTCAGTGCACATCAGAAAACTAGAAGGCACCAAATCTAGCCTGCCTTTTACATTCCGGCCCGTTCTACAGAAACAGGTTCTATGGGAACTGCTGTAAATCTCTGAGAGTCCTTAGAGCGCGCTAGCAGAACAGCAGTGAAAACAGCTTATTTCTGAGTTCATAAGATGGTGGGTTCAAGTTCCACTCTTGTGAAAGGACCTGTAGCTGGGGTTTAAGTCCCCATGGGCATTGTCTGTGAGTCTCTTTGCTTATTTGTTTCATGTGTCTGGTACCTGCTTTGGATATGTAGCTGCAGTGAACAGAGGTAACATTTGTCTGATTCTTGGTGTGGGACCAGCTGCTCCTGCCATGTGTTACTGTCTTTCATTTTGACCTCTTTTTAGGCAGCAGAAAAAGTGGGATGGAATCCCTTATGTGCAACAGTTAATGATCTTATATCAAAATGAGGAACTCCAAAAGAAGTATAAATTGTTCAAATGAGAACCTCAGAAGAAGGTTCTCCTGGTATTGGAGGGAGAGGATGAGAAAGAACTCCTTCAGTTACCCAGATGCAGACCCCCAGCAGTCAGGTCCTCCTTCCACCTCTCAGTGAAATTCACACAACCCCAACCTCTCCACCCTTCCTCCCCAACCTAAACCCCAGAAACCAGCAAATTCCTTTCCCTTGAGGCAAGTTCCCTACTGGATAGGAATTTTGTGAATGCTTATGTGCCCTTCTCTACCTTAGATTTGTATTATTGGGAGGCACATACCTAGGCACTCTGAGAGGACCCTCATAGTTTCATAAGCTTCATTAGAAGAATTTTTGTAAGCTGTAGTCATTAACAGAAACTCTAAAGGAAACAGAGCAGCAGCACATGAATGACTTCACACACCCCACCCACGGCCGGGGGGCAAGAGGCCAGTGATCCTAGACATCTCCAGGTCTTGACCCAAACCAGAAAGGAGGTTTAGCTTCAGGGATAGCTTTGAGACAACACAGAAACCTGAAGGAAATGCACAAGGCAGGAAAGCTCACAATAAATTGAAACAAAGCGAAAGAAATTCAACAAAGTGCAGTTGAGAACCCTTCTGCATTTATGGAAAGATTTAGGAGATGTCTCCAAAAATAATCCCTATGGGATCTTGAGGAAGAAGGCAGGAAAGTAGTTCTGGGAACCTATTTCATATCACAAAATGTCCCAGACATCCAGAGAAAACTCCGAAACTTGATATTGGGACCTATAATGCCATGAAATTAGACAGGTTCCCTTTAAAATTTTCCATTACAGATATGAGGCAGAAGAGATGAAAAAGCAAGCTGCCGGGCTAGCTGCGGTACAGCCAAGCTACGCAGGTAACCCAGAGGAGAGGAAGGAAATAGTACAGGAGAATAACCTGGCCTCTCCATGGGGAGAAACAGGAAGCAGCCAGCACCCGGGCCTAATCAGTGTACTTACTGTAAATAGGAAGGACATTGAGCAGGAACGCCCAGGCAATTGTCCCCAGAGAGGGACGAGCCCTAACAAACCCAACTTCCATGAGTTCCCTCTGACAGAAGAAGGCTAAGGGGGTTGAAGACCCCCCTCCCCACTCCAGTGGCTCCCCAAAATTCATTTGTTGTCTCTCCTGGGGAACCCTGGATCATCATAGAAAAAGCAAGGAAAGAAGTAGAACTCCTACTAGATACCAGAGTCACTTTCTCTGCTTTGACTACCAAAGCCGGCCCTTTCTAGAAGAACCTGTAATGATACAAAAGGAGTATATGGGAAAGGGGAAGCCAGGGGCTTTCTGGAGTCATTGTCCTGTGAACTAGGTTCCGAAACACTGTGCCACCCCTTCCTGTCTGTTCCATGTCCCATCCTCCTCCTGGGCTGAGATTGTTCAGAGCTACCATTTCTTTCCCAGGAGGAAGGATGGAGGTTCTTATCCCCCAAAGAAAACATTCAGATTTTCTCATGCTCCTTCACAATTCTAAAAACTTTGAAACCATTCCAAGAAATATCGTGAGGTAGACGCTGAGGTATGAATACAGAAAAAGAGGGGAAGAGCACTCCTTGCAGAACCAGTTAAAATTCAACTGAAATAGATCAGTCATTGGCCCCAGGCAAAAAAATATCCTCTGGTGCGCCCTGGTGGCTCAGGTGTTAAATCTGCATCTTGGGAGGCATAGTCCACACAAAGACCAAGGACCCAGGTTCGTGATTCCAGGTTGGGGGAAACAACCAAGATGAACAACTAAATAAATGCTTCTTCTTCCTCTTTCTTCCTGCCTGCCTGCCTACTTGCCTTCATTCATTCTTGCCTGCACCTTTCCTTTAAAAAACATAAAACAAAAACAACCCCTCCCATCGCCCCCCAAAACCATACTCTAAAGCCAGAAGCACTGAAAGGAATGAAAGCAGTTGTCTTGTGACTTCCTGCTCAGGGCCATATAAGACCCTGTCAGTCCTCCTGCAATATTACTGCCCTATGTTAAGAAACCATTGTTCCAAAGTGACCAACGATATCAGAGAGACATACCAGAGTTAAAGAGAATTTAGGAGGAGTTTATTAGCCGGCGACCGTAGGTAGTAAAGCAGACTCAAATCATACAGTCGGTCCTGAAGCTAGATAGTGCAGGGTATATATAACTTAGTGTTTTTGTCAGTGGTTACATAAATAGAGGTCCCACCCTAAACATAAGTGGTTACAAGAGTAGCCCAACAAAAAATGAAGTTTCTTTAGTTCCTTGTTTCATCATGAATGGGAGAATATAGATTTGTCCAAGACCCAGGGCAGTGAGTCAGACTACTCAGGGTACACATCTAGGAGAACCACACCCACTTATTTCCCTGGGCCATCTTCTGGGAAATAGTACATATTATAGTGTTGACTTTGAAAGATGACTTTTCCTGTGTTCCACTGGCAACAGAATTAACAGAAATATTTGCCTTTGGGAGAATCCAGAAACTCACCATAAATAGGAACTGCAGGACCGTGTTACCCCAGGGATTTAAAAATATCACCCCACTATTTTGGGTGAATTTTAAATAAACATCCTAGAGAATTGCACCAGACTAATGGAACTCTACTGTAATGTTTAAATGATGTGTTCATTGCAAGGCCTACTAAGAACACCGCTGACAAAACATACTACTGAGCTACTGAACTTCTTGGCCAAGAAGGACTATGAAATATCTACAGAGAAGGCTCCAGTATTGACAGATACTTTGAAGTATTTAGGATTTATCATCTCACAAGGAAAAGATTCTTCTCTAGCACAGGAAAGTGCTCCATAAAAACCCAGAAACATCTGAGAGGGTTTGGAAATGGCTGAGTTCTTCAAAATATGGATCCCAAATCTGGGGCTGGCATCCAAGTTATTACATGGTAAATTACCAGGGAAAGAAACATTATTTTGAGAGAGTCAAAATGCTCCATAACTCTTTGACTAACATTAGGAAAAAAAAAAAAAAAGTTCTTTCTCAGTGTACCTGCCTTGGACCCATCAGATTTAGGAAAACCTTTTGACTTATGAGTTGTAATTCAAATTTTCATACCACTCAGTAGAATCATAGCTATTTTTCTAAGTAACTTGATATAGTTATGCCAGGATAGTCTCCTTAGCTATGCACAATGGCTGCCACCTGTCTCCTTCTAAATGAGGTGGAGAAACTCATTATGGGTCAGCATATGACTGTGGATACCACAACAGGATAGAGGATACCTGTGGATGACTGGTGGTCAGTTACTTCAATATCAGGCCATGATAACTGGATAAAGCTGTTACCAATAGCCTTGACTAGAGTTAGAGCAGCTGCTCCAAAGGAAAACTCAAACAGTCCATTTGTGATACTTCTAAGAAACTTGGCGCTGACCTCAAAGATGGAGGAAGAAACTGCAGTAAAGCGTATTACAAACTTATTCCAAATTTCCCTAGCCCTCCCTCAATATATTCATATTCTTTTTCCAGTCCCTGCTGTGAGAGAACTCCACTCATGTCAGCTGCATGACTGGGTATATTTGAAAACCTGGAGATTGAATCTCCTCAAGATCAGTTCAATCCCATTCCTTGAAACTTCAAATTGTTCCCTGTGTGAACCACTCTAGGGTCAGGAAAGCATCCAACCCAGGGCCTGATGAGCCTGCCTATACTTGCTAGCCAACTGCTGATCTAAAGCTTCTTTTCAAGAAAAGTTTAAGTGCAGATTACCTTCCTAAGTGGTTACATTCATTCGTCCAAAAGGGAAGCTCAACTAGCACCAACTGGAATGTAGGTCGTCTATTATTCCTCCTCTCACCTGGGTCCTACCTAACACAGTTGGGATTTTTGTTGATAATAATCTTGCTTCTGCTCTTTGGCCGGTGCCTCCTTCTACACACTTGGAAGTTACTGACTTTTTCAGGCTACTCCTATTGACCCTAAACAACAGCTTGAGATTTCTGCTCCTCTAACTTCCTTGGAGCATATGTTCCTAAGCTGATAGAAGAAGTTACAGAAAAGCCTCTAACTCAGTGTCCCTCAAGAGGGAAGAGTGAGAATTCTCAGGGGGATTTTGTTAGTAGGCCAATAGAAAACACTAACCCCTCCCTCAGGGAGTGTTTCTGCCTCTCATCTCAGCAGACACACCTGAGTCTGAAGCCAATCACTACTCTCTTCCTCATGACCTATCCTGGGACCTGAGCCTTTTAAAGTCTCCAGGCACATTCTCCTGGGTAAGCAGTACTTTGAGAACCATCTCTCTGTCTCCTTACTTGGTGCAAGTATTAAACTTTTTCTTGTGCAAACAATCTTGTTTTGTGTCTTTTGGCTAATGCTCACCAAGGAAACCAGTCCATTGAGTCCACAACCTTAGTATGGTTTTATCAAAAGCTCCTGAGCTTTGGAGTCAGAGAGAGATGTTAGAATTCTAATATGAATTGATGGTTCTTTGACTTGTGCCTCAATTTCTGTTTCTAAAATGGTATTAATAACAAAGGGTTGGTCAAAAAGGTATTAAGGACAATAGCTAAAATGAATTGAAAGCCTGATGTTTGAGCCCTTTACATATGATAATTCTATTCTCTTTCTCTCTCTCCGTATATGTATACATATATACATGCATATATATACACATAAGTATATAAAATAAAATGAATATGTACATATACATATGTGTATGTAGATTTATATTTAGTTTATATGTAGTAGGAGGGAGTGTTCCAGCTATGGTCTAAACTGGAATTTAGATGTGTCTGATGAAATGACCTGGTCAGTAAGCCTTCAGGTATAGGTTTGCATGAGGAGAGTTTCCAGGGGTGGAGAGGAGGTACTGAAGGAGAATAATAAAGCGTTTTCATGTGAGTACATAGAATTGAGTCTGAAGTAGGATGGACATCATACTGTTTGTCTGAGATTAAGCGTTCCATCCATGTACCCAAATTTGTACATAGCTAGAAGGGGATGATATGAAGAGACTCTGAGACAAACAAGCAACATGTGTTTGATGAGCAGGTGACAAAGTATAACACAAAAGAGTATTTCTTTCTTTTTTGGTGTGAGACACAGAATACAGCTCTGCTAGTCTCTTGAGGGTAGGATTCTCTGAGCGCTCTGGACCACGGTATTCTTGGCAGGTAGTCAGCATCCTCTTACAGGGCACCCTTGTCACCTTTGTCTGTGACAGTGATGTGATTCTGCTATCCTCAAGTGGCTTCCTGGCCAGTTACCATTTCTCAGGGAGAAATAAAAGAAAATCAACAAACTACAGTGTTGGTCAGAATGTGTGCACTATCCAACAGCACCCTCTGAAATTTATGGAAGACTGTGTCTTTAATATCAGATCTGTAGGTTCTGATCCAAGGTCTGATATAAAGGAGTTTAGAAATATTTTATCAAAAAATAGAAGGAGTAAAGAATTATCCTAACAATTAAGTGAATACTGTGTTTCTTATTGTACAGTATTGGCATTCTGGGTAGAACATTCTTCATGTAAAGGATTACCAACCCAGAACACACACACAGCATTTAGTTATCCTAACCTCTGAGCACTAGATTCTAGGAGTATTTTCTATTCATTTTGGCAGTCAAAATTCAAGTGCTCAGTATGGGAATGCTACTCCTTGAAAGTCGTCGTCCCAGTGGGTCTGCTTTAACACAAATATTCCAGTGATAACCCAGGGAGTCGCTATAAAATGGGAACATTTTTCTTTTATATCTGCTCAAAACATTGTGGGTGGGCCTTTCTACTGTTTCCTTTGCTCAGTGCTCTAGAATTTTCTAGAAAGGAACTGACATTCAACTGTGCTTGTTACTCACTAAGTCTGCCAAGGTCAGCCCAATGTTTTCCTGAAGAATTATTCCTGGTTGCTTGGTATCACCAATTTCTTGGCCTTCATATTCAGCAGACTAGAATCTTCTCTGCATTGCCTCCTACCTGGTAGTGATTTTGGAATAAGGAGCTAAATAAAAGTCAAATTTGTTTATTAGTGGTCAGGTAGATAGTAAAGATGGACTCTTCGGAAAAAGTAGATTTGGAAACTTTTCTACCGGACAGAAAATAATCCATATTAAATCCTTATGGATTCTGCTGGAAAGAGGTGGCGGGGGGGGGGGGGGGGGGGGGGGGGGGGGGGGGGGGGGGGGGGGGGGGGGGGGGGGGGGGAAGGGAGAAGGGAGGAAAGAAAATTAGCCTATCAAGATTATTTGTGACTTAAAAACATCTGCTTCCTTAAACTTTAGCGGCCAAACTGCCAGTTCTAATATATACCACTAGATGGCAGTAAAACAGAAATGTCTGCAAAGAAAGCGGAAATCCCTTTAGAATTGTAGTAAGTTTTATAGACCAAGACAACTGCAGTTGTAAAACATTATGGTGTATCAATTGGCATATTTGCTGATCAAATCTTTACAAGGTTTGAATAGTCACATAAATACTAGGTTCTCTAGTTTGGCCTATTCATGCTTTATGCTTCTGTTTAAGACATTTTGGAGGACTGGAAATCCAGCAAATGGTTGAAATATCAAAGCAATATGCCACTGACAATTTGTTTTCCTGTGACTGAGGGAAAATATATATGCCTCGATTAGAAGCACTACCCAAACAAGCAGAATCTGCTACGTTAAAAGCTGAGCTCATTTCTCATGCAAAGCACAGCCCAGTCTGGAGTGAACCAACAGCGAAATTGTTTTGCTATTTGATTTTTATAAGTGAGTTCCAATTCCCTTACCATTCCCACAGGACTCTTATTATGCAGGGATGTTTCCTTTTTTTTTTTTTT
>RJWH01008794.1:0-27594 GCA_004363575.1 Solenodon paradoxus
TTTCTGACTTCAGAGTCACATATGTGGACCCTGGGTAGGATGAGTGAGTCAAACACCAGAGAGTCTCTTTAGAGAGTGGATCAGAGAGGGGACTCTTACCATTTCTATCCTTGAGAGCCTGGATTACCATGTCCCCCTGGCAAGGTTGCAAGAGAGTCAGCCCCTAATTGACAACCACCCAATGCAAGAAGTGAGTCCTCTCTGTCTTGAAGCTAAATAACTATGCCCACCACTGAATGAGGGACTTACCAAAAGTTGACGCTGTTCACCAGTCAGGAGTGACCTTGCACAGGGAAATCACAGAACCAACAGCCACCTTCACCTAAAAAGTGAACAAGAGGGAAAGAAAAAGTAAAGTGACTGTGTCCAATATAGGACAGGAAAGATAAGTCACACCCAAATCCAAATTACCCAAGTCAAAAACACAAATTTCTCAAAAAAGAAAAGATTCTCAAAAAGGAAATTAATTGACTCTGAATGGAAAAACATAACAAATTTAAAAATGTGTCAGAGATCTGAAAGAGACACAATTTACTACTTAAAGGTAAATCTAAGATCTCAGAAAGTAGTGATAGATTATAAGGACTTTTACAAAGAGATTGAGGCTATAAAAAGTTTAAACAAAGCTGCTAGGCATGAAAAATGCAATTAATTAAAAACAGACATGGAAAGGCCCATAGACAGACTTAGTCTAACAGAGTAATGAATCTCAGAAATTAAATATAAAAACACAAAAATGATTCCAAAGGGAGAGAAGCAAGCAGAAAATTTATTTAAAGATGTAATAGTAAAAGACTTCCCACAACTGTCACAAAAACTAACCATGGAAGTTCAAGAAGTTTATAGAACACCTAAATTTCTAACTACGAAAAGAATGATATCAAGACAGATCACTATAAAACTAGAAAAATTTTAATGATATAGAATAAAGAGCTAAGGTCTTTCATAGAAAAGAGAAATATAACCTACAAAGATATACTCATCCGTCTATAGAAAATTTTCAGCAAAAACATTAAAAACCGGGAGAGAAACAAATCCAAAAAAATAGACATTTAGTCTATAGAATTAAATGAGGTTACCAGAAGGAAAAATTGCGAGGTTAATAAATTAGGTATAAAAAGGATCAATTATATGGTGAATAATAGAATTGGAACATTGGTCGTAAACTTAATGTAATATACACTGATGTTGAATTTTGATAATGGACGCCATAGGATACAATGTTGTTTCAATAAATTAAAACAAAAACAAAACATCTACATGAGACACAGCTATTTAAAAACTTGATTAAAAGGGATCCAATTTAAATCTCAATGAAGTAGCTATAGCAAAATTCAGTTCCTCATGGACAGTTGGTCACAGGGGTAACTCAGTTTCTTGCCATATGATTTCTCCATGGGGGGGTCTAGTAAATATGGTAGCTGTCTTCTAGAAGAGTAGCCTGGTGATATATTAGATGAGGGGCAACAAATCGAGTCTGACATTTTAAACATTGAAGTTGATGTACACCTCAGTGTTTCTCCAAACATTATTCACCGGTTCCAAGTCAGTAGGTCAGGCAACACTCAAATACATGGGTATACATAAGCACATGAATTCAGGTGGTAGCAATTACTGAGCATATCTAAGAAGCTGCGCACTACAAAGACCTCTACTTCTACTGGGAATTTAGACTGTATGCATAACAGGACACAAGAGATGTTCTCTGCTTTCCAATAAAGTCTCCAAATCTTCACATCACTGTTTTCTGAAAACAAATTTTACTGGAGGAGAACTTGTTCTTGTTTGTGTATTACTGAAAAACATGTATACTTTATGGTTTCAGGTCTCGCATACAGGTCTGCAACCCATTTTTGAATTAATTTTGTGATTCACATTCAAGAGTGGCATAATTTCATTTTGTGTAGGTTGCTATTCAATTTGTACAGAGTCATTTGTTGAAACTATCCCTCCTGTATTTTATACCTTTGATTCCTTTCTTGTAGATTAACTGGTTATTTATGCATAGTTTGATTTCTGACTTTTACTCAATTGGTTTGTTTCTGTTTTTATTTCAGTACCACACTGTTTTGATGACATTTGTTCTGTAGTACATCATTCCTCCTTTTTTCTTTTTTTTCTAAGGATAGTGTGGTCTATTCAAGATCTTTGGTAATACCTTATGCATTCTAGCATTTTTGTTCTATTTCCTTGGAAACTGTCTTTGGAATTTTGATAGAAATTGCATTGAATATTTATATTGCTTTGGATAACATGGACATTTTAACTATGTCAATTCTTTCAGTCCATGAGTATAGGTATCTTTTCATCTCTTTGTAACTTCTGTTTATTTCACTTTGTGTGTTTATTCCCAGGGATTTTCCTTTTTTGATATAGTGTGAACAAAATTGCCTTCCTAAATTCTCTTTAGTCAATTGCTTGCAAGTAAACATGCTGCAGATTTTTGCATATTTATTGTGTATCCTGCTATTTTTCTGTATTCCTATAAGTCATTAGTACATAAATTGTAATATAATCAATTCCCCGCCAAAAAAAAGCCTAGGACAAATTGTCTTCATTCATACATTCCACCAAAGTTTCAAAGAAGATTTAATATCTATCCTTCTGAAACTCTTTTTCCTAAAATTAAAGAGAAGGGAACATTTTCAAATATATTTTATGAAGCCAATATTACCTTGATTTCAAAAGAGAAAACTGTAGACAGATTTTGTGAATAAGCATAATCCAAAGCCTTCAACAAAATCTTGACAACTTGAATTCAAGAATTTATTGAAAGAATCATACATCAAGATCAAGCGAGATTTATTCCAGAGAAACAATGATGATCAACGTACACAAATACATTAATGTAATATACCATATCAACAAGGGAAAAATCAAATTATTATGTCAAAATACATTGAACAAGTCTTTGGAAAGATTCAAAATTCATTTATCACAAAAAAATCTCTCACTGAAATGGGAATAGAAGGAAAGCACCTAAATATAAGTCACATATGACCAAGAAGTAGCTTACTCATACTCATTGTTAAAAACAAATTGAAAGTTTTCTAACCAAGTCCTGGAGAAAGGAAAGAAAGTCCACTCTTACATGCTCTAGTCAATATAGTTTTAACCAGCAAAAGCAATTAAGCAAGAAATACATTAAATAAATCAGAATTGGAAAAGAAGAAACATAACTCCACTATTTCAGGTGCCATGACATTATACTTAAAAAACTCAAATATGCCCCTTTATTTCATTACTAGATCAGTTTCTTACCAACGTCTTTTTCTTTCCCAAAACTTATTTTAGCATTTTTTGCTAGATGTTCTATAAACCACTCAATCTTTATACTCCTAAGAAAGTCTTTGTTATTCCCTTCTTCAAAAGCTTTATTAATCTATTATATATAAAATCTTTTAGCTGCACATGTTTAATGTGTACAACTTGAAAAAAGTTTGGACATAAAATAAGATTTCTGATACCTTTACTCCATAATTTTGTTGTGTCCCCCTTTTAGTGATTTGTTTGAGTTTGTGTTAGGAAGACTGAATATATCTATACTGTTAACACAATTTGTATGTCATGATATGTTCTTACTAACTATATGTATTCTCTTGCATAACACATCTTTTAAAATCACTCATCTCACGTAACAGAAACTATATCTATTGAACAAAAATACATATAGTGAAGAGCCACATACATACAGATATACTATGTGAATAAAGATTCAAGACTTGGAGTTTTGCACTGGATTTTCTGCATTTTCTAGTCTTATGAACCAAAGTGGATAAGTCAAATATTGACATTAGGCTATTCTACTGATAATCCTCCACAATATTCTTTGGAAGCCCCTGCTTATCAGGCATAGATGAAAGGTTTCAGCCTGAGAACAACCATGGTTGACATCATCAAAGTCACTGAACTTTTCCTGCGGGAAGTTGAGGTGGAAAAATTAGCACCACCAGTCCTATTGCATGAAATAAACAACTGAGAGGTAAGTAGACAAATCTTTACACTTCTCACCAGTTCATGGGACTCTCTGAGTGAAGAAAACAACTTGACTGTTGTCAAGCCTACTTATGACTGAAACATCTGAAAGAAAGTTTCATACAGGAATGAAGGCAAGCAGAGACAGACAGGTAGGGAGAAAGACAAGAAAGAAACATTTTTACTCAGAAATATAGTTTAATCATGCAAAATTGCATTTGCCCCACAGAAAAATGTGGTGTTGCTCCCTCTGACTTTCCTTGGATCACAGGCCTACTCTCTGTGGTCCAAAACAAGATTCTAAAAGGTTTGCATCCTGGGAGTGGGGTGTGGTTCTTGGTGAAAAAGGGAAGACAGAGCCCTCTTTGGTGCTACATGTTCATTAGGATTAGAGATGTCTTAGAAGTTTGGAAGGCCCTGAGAACACGTGTTGTGGCTATACAGGGTGGAAGAACCTGGGGGTAGGTAGGTACTATAATGAGGATACAGCTTCCTCAGAGCCTATGACTACTCTGGGGAAAGGAGCATGGCCAAGGGGTCTCTGACTCACAGCAGGAATGTGTAACTGCCTGACAGATGGGTGGTTAGGGGGCTGGTACCCAAAGACTTTGCTCCTTTGAGTGGTTTGGTACCTGGGCCCCAGACCTGCCCACCACCAGCCATGCTGCAGGTTCCCTGGCCAAAGTGAGGCATACCATTGGGGAGGCCAGTACTTGTAGTCGGGGCACAGGTGTCAGGCCTCCTTCATGAAGGACCGCTTCTTGTCCTTGCCCAGCAGTTTCTGCTGTCCATTAGGTACTGGGAGATCTGAGGGGTCCATATTTGTGTTCGGCTATGCCATGTGGTGGCACTGAGAGGAGCTCCACATCATGAAGGCTTTTGGGACCACTTCATCATCTCCAAAGGAAGTCCCCTAGAGATCACTAACTGGGTTTCAAAAGCCCTCCTCCTGTCAGACGTGACGAGGAGGTAGAGGCCATGGTTCCATGTTCCAAGTCTGGTTCTGTGAAAAGTTGTGTTGTTCCATGGGGAATTGGAGGGAAGACTTAGAGGGGACCCTATACAGAACTTCCCTCCAAAGTGAAGCATAGATCCCTAAACGCGGTATCCTTAAGTGTTGTCTTTACAGAGAAAATTGTTTCCTGAGAAAATATATACCATGTCCAAATTCTGAGTCCAAATAATAGAGCCCCTGCTCACAACCAGTTCTGCTCGTTTTGGAGTGTCGAATGCAAAATCCAGTCTGGCATCCTGAACTGGGCAGATTGTGCTCTCCTTTAACTGTGCCACAATATCGCCCACTTAGTCCCTCTCCTCCACTGCCACTGTGTCAGACCTTCCATGGAGACAGCAAAACTCCTGGCTTTGAAGCTGTCTATGGGCATAGGCCAGATTCCATAGAACTTTCTCACCTGGCCTCAGTGTCTGTGGCTGTCCAGAAGAAACATTATATTCATTTTAGTTGTTCATCTTGGTTGTTCCTCCGATCCTAGGTCAATAACTTGGGGATATATGTGGACTAAGTCCAGTGATCATGATCATTAAGCTACCAAGACACACCTCCATAATGTTAACAGTGAATATCACATCCATAACAATTTTCTTGAGCAATTACCTAAATCCTAGAATAACAACACTATTTTCTGAGAAATTCTCACTTACCGAAACTTAAAACTGTGTTTTAAGTCTCTTTATGGAGTACACACATCTATGTCAAATACAGTAAATGATACACGAAAAATCAGTCCTGATAGCCTAGTAATTTATTACACCCAGGGCATAGTTCACATGCATCCCAAAGTGCCATGTTCAAGACATGGGGCTGGAGGAAGTGGCCAAGATGAATAACTAAATAAAAGAAATGAAAAACTTCTTCCTGCCTGCCTGCCTATCTGCTCAATTCATTCCTGCCTGCACATTCCTTTTAAAGAGAAGTAATGACAAATACATAAGAAATGAACTTCTTTTCATTTTTCTGTTTATTATTTTAAAATGCCTAAGAAAATCTTTATTCTCCATATCACACATAGAAGAATTTCAATAAGAAATATTCTAAAATAATTACCATGAAAGGTAATTTCTTTCAATATAAAATATGGTACAAGTGTAATTATATTGTTAAATATATGCATTTATTTTCCCAATAGAAAATTTAAACAAAAACATCTTCTTGCTCTTATTGTCATGGCATAGAATCAAAAGATCTTCAGGTCTTTCTAGCTGCAGTCTTGCCTCGTAGGTCCAGGAGAAAATTTCTGTGAATAGATTGATTGAAAATATACATTATTATTCATAGCAAACATAATGAGAAATGATTTCCACACAACAAAGTTCCCTAAAACCACCTCTTCATTCCTCACTGATAAACTCAGAAAATCCAAAGAGAAATAACAAATTGTTTACTTCAGGCTGTTAATCTGGAAAAAAAGTCTTAAAAATAAATTAAACATTCCTCTCTTATGGGTGGGTGCTTCCACATTTTTCACCAATTAAAATATATGTGTAAATCTCTACTTCTTTATACTGATATTCCTTAACTAAAATAGTGAGAATCAAGTCTTTTTCTAAGGCAGGTGTGACAACAGATATTAGTGCTAAATTAATATTATATTTTTTATCTTTAAATCAGAATTTGAATCATTATTGAAAGTCTTATTGATCAAATGCAATAACTAGATAAGCTCAATGATTTTTATTCCATTATATGTCAGAGAGGTTGAAGATTATCTCCTTTCAGGAAATTCATTCACAGAATGGGTGAATTTCCTAAAAGGGGTCAGTGAATACAGTCAAATTTATTTCCCTTTCTCTTTTCCATTTTTATGAAAATCTCACTATTTTTGTTTACAATTTAATGTTGAAATTCTTCAATGAAAAATAAAAATCAATGGCATAGATACAAACAAGTACTCTTTTAACTTTTGTCTAGTCTTACAGGGCTCTGATGGAAAACATAAAATCACATGAGCTCAGTGTGAAAGCCATAATATCTGCATTCTATTTTAGAAAAGCTATGAATGCCACATCCATGTCCAACCTGGCTAAGTGATAAAGTCAATAGCTGGGAAGAAAAAGGGCTTCAAAGAAGACTTCTTCATGGAACAGGATGTGGTGCCTCTAACCGAGCTTTCCTGGGAATCATGATTTGTGGAATCATGATTTGCTGTATTGGCTTATTCATATATGAGGGATTAATTCAAAATAATAATGAAAATAACAATTTCCCTACTGGGTGAGGGACTGGGAATTTTTCTGAAAAATGGGACTATTACAATAAGGCAAAATAGTACTGAAAAAACTAAACCCACCTATGCCATTCCTCTATGCAAGGCTAACAATATACTTATAAATTACCCAAGATATTGACTCAGAAAATATCCCCAACTGTCTCTGTGGGAAATATAGTAAATCAACTATAGCAAGGGGTATCATTTCAGCCTCCACTAATTTACACAGTTGGCCCATTAATGATGTAGGTTATATCTAAAAACAAAGAAAAACTATTCCGATCCCCTCGCACAGCATTGTCCTCACCTTACAATAGTTTATAAAATTAAAGGAAAATTATGTTACCCAACAAGAGGAAAAAATAATGCAGGACGACTGCCTGCTGCCCCATTACCATGTACAGGCGCCTATGAAGAAAATGGAATCAGAATGCACAATAGGGGACAAAAAGTAAAACTATTAGAACAACTTATAAAGGTTCATAAAAATAGGACCAACACAAAAACTGGGCAGCAAGAACTTGCTAGATTTCAAAAGGGCCTGCCAGATTCAATTCAGCTTGGTATGCATTTAGGAATTTGATAAATAACTTTCTAACCTTTCACAAGTCTGTCGAATTCTCTTTTGTCTCACACCTTGCCTTAAGCAAGATCCTATCAAAAAGGTCAGGTAACTCATTTACTTAAACAAAAACACTATGTGGGTCTGTGCTTTCGGTTTACGTAATCTTAAGACTAAAAGCTGCAAAAAGAAAGTGTAAAAAACCTGCTTGCTTGTAATAAAAATGGAACAAAGATTCACTCTGCCTCGAGTCTGAGTCTCTTTGTCTCCCACTCGCCGACTCCTTACCCACCTTCGGGACCCCCTGGATCCTGCTGCCGCTGGACCACAGCACATGAAGAGTTTAATCAATATTTTATATAGATTATTTTTATCACTCACTTTACAGCAAAGTATATGCTCTCGGTAATAAGAAATAAATTGACTCTGTTGTTTCCCTCTAGGCATTCAAAGTCTATTTGCATAAGGAAAAAGTATTTCCTCAACATCTGGGGAAAACAAGTCTTTAGATGACGATATTTCCAATGGGTATAAAATGTTTATCCTTTTTGATAATTATAAAATTTATTTTCCTTTACTATGCACTCATCATTTCTTTAGTCTTATTTCCTGTCTAATGTAGTTGTATTCACATGGAGATCCATTAACTGGAGATATCAGTGGTATCCATTGATGCCATTTGGTGTCAAAGATATTAAGAACATATGCTGTGTCATTAAATAAGTAGAAAATATAAGATACAAAATTAAATGTTGGTTGCCTGATGTGCATACACTCACCTTGTTCAGCGTTTCCTTACACTTCAGAACGTTTAAGCAGAAATCAAAGATCTTTTCCAAATTTCCTAGGTATGGTTTTGGAATATTTCTTGTTTCATGAATAAAAACAGAAGTCGATTATCTAACATGCTCCCTTAGAGGTCAATAGAGAAAAAGTTGCAAAAATAAAGGAGACTGCAATAAAATTTGGAAGCAAAGTGATACATCTGCCACGAAATGTCACTCTTTCTGTGATCTCCATCCTGAACTCTTACTCTCCTTCCTATAGTTGATATAGAACTGTCACTCATTACTCTCTACTGTGGTCACCATGAAGACCAAAAGGGAAGAGCACAATGAGCAGGGGTAGAAACCCCTGGAAACACAGGTATAAAATTTGACACAATTGGAAATCTAAAATTAACTCCAATAAAATATTCATCAAAAATAAAAGAATTCTTATTTGCTTTCGCATCTCTTCAATATCTATTGAATTAACTTTAATTTATGACGAAATATTCCCACTGGCAGACAGTTATATCCTCAATCAACACTAGAAGTCAAATTACAGTAATAGCTGGCATGTCACTAAATTTAGACAAGATATCTCTACAATCTTAGGGACGTTCTTCAACATAAAAATAGAAAACAAATATGCATGGCTTGCCTTCATCATCTGAATTATTTCCTGGCCTAAATTACCCATTGTGAAGTTACACATTTTCCTAAAATATCCCATAGTAGGTATGTACAATCTTATCTGTGAGCAATCAGTTAATTTTGGATTAAGTCTTTGGCACTGTATAGGAAAGATGACTGTCATGTATATATTTAATGCTGTGTCTCTTTTCCTTTCACTCAGAGCATTTTGGTCATTTTGACATTTCTGGTCAAAAAGATGTGAGAAAAAGCATAAAATAAAATAGCATTTATTTTATTTTTATTAATATATTTTTATTGAGGCAGCATTGTCTTGTATTAAATTTATGGTACACAGTATTATAATTCAACCTCTATATTCCCTGCAGTATAATCTCCATCTAAAGTACAGTTTCTACCCATCCCCATGCAATTGAACACCTTTACACAAAAACCTGCCTCCAGCAATTTCTCTTCCTCTCTGGTAGTCAGCAATCTGTTCTCTATATCTGAAAGTTTATTTTTGCTTTGTTTTGGTTGCTCATTTACTTTGTATTTTATATTCTACATATAAAAATCATAAATATTTGTCTTTTGTGTTTGATTTGTTTCAATTAGCATGATATTCTTAAATTCCATACATATTGTCACAAATGGCCATTTGTCTTATTTAAGACTGAATATCATTTCACTATACACCATCATGTGTGGCTTAACAACACTTTGTCAAAAAAATCACGTATATGATGATGATTCCAGGAGAATAGATAATATAGTTTAGACATGCATTAGGTTATACAATCAATATTTGTGCAACTACACTCGATGACCTTGATGAAATGATGAAATTTCCTAACAAGGTATTTCACAGAACAAATCTATTCCCCTCTGTTAAAACATATTTACATACACATACGTGTATATGTGTATATATGTATATATACATAATCTTCATATCAATTCATCACTTGATGGACATTTAGATTGCTTCTGCAAATTGACCACTGCAAATGATGCTGCTCTGAGCATATTTTTTGGTAATATTTATTATATCCTTTGATTAAAATGCTATATTCATTTTAGGACATTCAAATTTCATCTGTGTCTATATTTTACACCACATCAACCACCAGAGTTCCAGTGTCATTTACTACTCATTTATGATCCTCTATCCTTTCCTCTCTCCTCTCATAAACCCTGGCAACCAACATCTTGTGTCCTGTGATTTTTTGCTGCGATTTCTTTATGTGTTTTATTTCATTATATTCCATATATGAGCGAAATTATCTTGTATTTTTTTCTTTCTGATTTAATTCACTTAACATGATCCCTTCCAGCTCCATCCAGATTGTTGTGAAGGGCACAATTACATTTTTTTCAGTAGCTGCATAGAATTCCATTGAATATATAGACCACAGCTTCCAGCCATCTTTTGGTAGGCATTTAGGTTGTTTCCATGTCTGTTTCAACTGCATATACATTTTATAACTACTGTTTTTGTTTTAATTGGAAAATCACACAAAAGCAGGGTATGGATTATATGGTAGTGCTATTTTTGTTGAGGAAACTCCATAATGTTTCTCACAGTGGTACACCAACTTACATTCCCACCAATAGTGCACAAGGGTTTCCTCAGATCTTTGGTAAAACTAGTTAATTAGTTTCTTGTTAACAACAGATATTCTAACAAGTGTGAGTTGATATTTCATGATGATTTGATATGTATTTCCATAATAATTAATGATGATGAATATATTTTCCTATGTCTGCTGTTTTTCTCTATAGCTTCTTAAGAGAAATATCTATGAAGATCCTCTGCCCATTTTTCTTAGAGATCTTCTGCCCATTTTTTATTGTTGAGTTCAATTAGTTCTTATATTTTTTATATTAATGACTTGTCAATGTATGATTTGCAAATGTTCACTCCCATTCAGTAAATTGCATCATTTAACTTAAAGTAATCTAAAATTGAATATACTCACATTTTTACATAAAAAGAACAAAAAGCACACATTTTCAGAATTAAAAAAGATCTCAAATACTTGAAATTTTGAGAAAAAAGAACAAATATGGAGGTATCAGACTTTCTTATTTCAAATTATACTAATATATATGTATACATATATATAAATCTTGGAATACAAATAGACACACAACTCAGTGAAATAAAGTTGGCATAGAAATAAGCCCACACATATATGTACAACAAATTTAGGTCAACTAAACCACTAATATACATTAATGAAATAAAATTTCTTCAATAAATGACACTGGAAAAGTTGGACAGTCACATGTAAAATAAAAGCTAGAACATTATAAAAAAACACAAATTAATTCAAAATGCATTGAAAACTTTAACATACCTTAAAATCGCAACTAGAGGGAAAAAATGTAGGTTGTAAACTCCTTGACACCAACCTGAGTCTATTTTTATATAGTAAGCTGTTATGAAGGCATCACTTCCACTGGGATACAAGAGATACTACAAAATATCTTCCCTGAAAATCTTTTCATACTGCCTGGATATTAATCATATCATTCCATTTTTTGCTATCTGGCTGTTTTTTTAATCTTCTGGTGATATTCGCTCTAATTTGGTAGGTTTTGGCCTAGGAATATTGAAAATGTCTTCATATAACCCAAAGGTAATAGGCTATTCACTTAGTGCCATTTCAGCTTAAAAGATTTCACAGGAATGCTCCACTTTCAGAAAATCTGTATATATAAATTTATCTTCTTGATATATATATATTGTCTTACATGTATACAGATTCATATGTATACTAATGTACATATTTGCATATATTTATTTAGTTATCCACATAGTACAAGTGGGTAACCTGTATGAAATTGGAAGAATTATTACCAACAAAATTAGGGAAAATATTTTTTGCTCTGGTAGATCTTTTCCATAGTCTCCTTGGATTTTATACATACTAACTTCCTTAGGAAAATACAAATTGATAACTCATTATTTAAACTAAATTGACCCCCTTTGAAATTCAAACCCTCATTTGGACAAGAAATTAAAGATGTTCAACCATCTCAGAATCTACACACAATCATTAAGGGACAAGAAATTATTAAATTTATTGATCCTAAAGGTAGAATTTGCATTATTCTAAAATATTTTAAGACATTAAGTATAACATAAAATCAATAAATAATAAGAAAGTGCTATTATTTTTCAGTTTTATAAAGGAGACTCATCATCACAAAGGGAGCTAAATAATGGATAGGGAAAGTCAGATATACTGATGAACTCTACACAATATTGGAGTGATTTTGTCTTAATTGAAAAGTTTAGGATATCCTGCAAATCCATTAGATGATGCTAAGGTAAACAACTATGAATAACCATTATATGTGCAAAAATGCCATGTGACTTTAAATTCCTGTCCTCCATTTTTTATTTTCTTCATGTCTAGCTATATGAATCAATAATCAGAATAGTAGATCAGGACCTTCTACTGACAATCCTCCAGAGTCCTCTTTATGTCCCTGTTCCTTAGACTGCAGATGAAGGGATTCAGCATTTGAGTGACCACAATATGCAACAGCGAGATCACTGAATCCATCCTTGGGAAAAATATCTGGATTTAGGAGCACACCTAGATCTGTTCCATAAAATATGCAAAGAACTGAAAGGTAAAACCCACAGATAGAGAAGACTTTATACTTCCCACCTTATGATAAGAATCTGAGAATTAAGGAAACAATCTCATAGTAAGAGAAAATGATTATTGAGATGGTAATAACACCAGAGATGGTCCCCAAAAGAAAATATGACTATGTCATTGGTGGAAGATTCAAAACAGGTAAGGCTGAAAAGTTGAGGAACATCACAAAAGAAATGAGGGATTTCCCCATTTGTGTAGAAGATAAGTTGTGACACCATCAAAGAATGGATCTGGGAGTCCAAAAGACTGATGAAGATGACACCAGAACCAATATGCCACAGATACAGGTGTTCATGATAACTTGGCAGTGAAGGGAGGGTGACAAATGACAAATGACCACCAAACTGTCATAGGTCATCCAAGCCAAGAGTACACTATCCGAACATCCACATAGGAAAAAACGACACTTGAGTTAAGTAACCTGCATAGGTGATAGATCAGCTGTGTGTCAGAATATTTGCTAGTATCTTGAACACTGTGGTTGTACTGAAACTGATGTTAGAGGAAGAAATACATGGGGGTGTGGAGGTGAGGGTCAGTGATTAAAGCCATGATGATGAGCAGGTTACCAAGCATGGTGACAAGATACATGGACTGGAAACTTCCAAAGAAGATGGGCTGTCATTCCAAATATTCAGAGTCCCAGGAAAAAGAATTCTGAAAAATGCATTTGATTCTGGGGTTCTATTTAACTGAGGCAGCTTTTACCTTAAAGATTGTTCGAATAAACAGAAGTATAGAGAAATACAGCTAAATGTGTACATTTTTATGAAACAGTTTAAATTGGTCATGAATAAGGAAAATACATTTTTAACTGTTACTCAGTTGTAGCAAATTCATTTCCCATAGAACTATTTTTTTATTAATGGATCATTAGTTGACAATACTATATAAATTTCAAGAGAACAGATTTATACATCCATCTATCAAATAGCACCAAAACTGTGAGCACAGTTCTAGTGCTATTACCCCTATCAATATGATTTCTACCTGTAGATTACTTCTACCTACTTCTCCACTCTGGTAACTAAAATTTTGACTTCAGTCTAAGAGCATTCATTATTATCTTTGTTATCTACCTGTTGATATAAACATCTACTTTAGAGGCAGGGTTCAAAGAATATTAGAGTCAAAGAATATTTTAAGGTAGCTAATCTAAGAACATGGTAAATTATCTGTCTCCTGCCTTTGCAGGAAACAATGTAATATATATATATACCCTTAAATACCCTTCTCCTTTGATTAAAAAAGTCACTCTATTCAGACAATAAGGCAGTTCTGTGTACTTTTTCTCATCTGAATTCAGTACCATATTACAAGCCAATACACATCACAGAGGAGTTAAATTTACATTATCTAGATTTTAAATAGAATCAAACCACAAAATCTCATATAAAATGTATTTTATACATTGTCAGTGAAACAAGGAACTAGAAAAGCTTCATTTGTGTTGGGTTACTCTGTAAACCACAAAGCCCTGATGACTCCGCTTTCTTTCTAGATAATCAATGCCTCTGGAAGTGAAATAGAAACCTTGGCACCTGGGATGCTAAGTACCCGAGCAGTGAGGAAAACCTTCACTGAAGGTATTTCTATTAATCTGCTCAGATCTAGGAAGAAGTTAAATGTCAAATAGAATGCTGAAGACATTTTGTGTGTGACCTCTTCTATGTAAACAATTATGATAACCGCTAGTTCCACTTCTGTAAACTGCTTACACACATACCCCCGCACACCCAGAAAAACTAAGCTATAAATACCCTGTGCTATTTGGGTACAGGGCTGATTGATTTGTGAAGTGCTATCCCCCTTGCAGTCACCAGATAATAAACATCTCTTAAATTCTCTTTAACTCTTGTGTGTCTCTCTGATCTCATTGGTTATTTTGTAACATCAGGTTGTTGTTTTTGTTATATCTATATTCCATGAAGACAAGTGTTGATTAAAATGCCTATGTTGTCTTGTAAAAGTCTTTAAAATATAACTCCTATATATAAATTAGCCTTGGTCAACTTCAAATTTCAGACCAATACTCAGGACTATATTGAACAATTCAATAAATAGTATAAGGCTTTTATACCAGGGAAGCCTAACCCAAAGCAACAAACAGAGAATGCCAAAAATGATCAAAGGGACAGAGAAATATATGCGACATTATGAATCAAAACAAAATCTCAGGGTAAAATCTGAATGCAACATAATTGAGATAATTCTCAGTTCAAAGTAGCAGTTTTAGTGATACAGAAAGCAGGAAAACAATGGCGAAACAAAAAGAACTATAAGAAAGACAGAAAATATGAGGCAGTTCCAAACAGAAATAATGGAGCTAAATAAAACAATATCTGAGCTAAATAAAAACATAAAAAGGGGGCTCAAAAGTAACCTGTAAGAAATCTCTAATTAAATTAGTGACATATAGTATAAGGTAGTGGATAGCACTCTAGCAGATGAGTAAGAGTAAAAATAATTAAAATAAATAAAAGCAGCATATGAGTTATATGGGACTGATAAAGACATAGATATTTGCATCATGGGATTCCCAGAAGAAGACAGAAAGATGGAAACAAAAAGTCCATTTGAAGAAACAATAGTTGAGAATTTTACTAAGGAAGGAAGACCACCAGAAGCCGAAACCTCAGAGTTCCAAGCAAAACAGCCCCAGTCATACACAAAAACACATTGTCATTAAAAAGACAAAAATTCAAGATATAATTTTAAAAGTAGAAATCACCTCTCTCTCTTCCCTCCCCTCCCCTCTCTTTTCTCCTCTCCTCTCATCCCCTCTCCTCTTTCTCTACCCATTTTGCTGAAATTATCCACAATTTTATTCTAATTGAATGCCATAGATAGTATTAAATGGAAAATGGCAGGTCTCTTAGAAAACTTGTGACACAGTCTTCTATTTTTGTCTGGCCCTAGCACATCATGTAAAGGAATGAAATCACAGCCAGAAAAGCATCCAGTGATTGTAAGGCAGCTTGATGATGCTCCGTTTCTGTGATTCAAGGAGGAGTCTATTCAGTTAGCAGATATTACTGTTGCTGTTGTCATCAACTCTGTGCAAAACAAAGTAGATGCATCAGAAATAATTAAAAATCCTTTTTCCCTTCTAGGACTATAACAGCCACAGCTCAGACCCCTTCATTTATCTTTATGCATCCATTGTTGCGTTTTCTCCCAGGAGAGAGCAGAGACATAGACAAGAGGTTAGTTTGAGAGGTGTTTATTAGCCAGTGACTGCAAGGGGGAAAGACCAACCCAAATCGAGCAGCCCAGAAACCAAGTAGCGCAGGGTATTTAAACTTAGTTTTTCCGGGTGTCCCAAGGTATGTGTGTAAGTGATTTAACAAGCTATTATCATAAGCGTTTTACAGAAGTAGAGGTCACACCCTAAATGTCTTAAGCTATCTTGTTTGACATTTAACTTCTTAGATCTCAGCAGCAGATTAACAGAAACCCCTCCAGCCAAGATTTTACTGGGTGATTCTAAGTTTTCTGTTTCATTGCCAGAGGATTATCTAGAAAGTGAGGTCCTCAGGGCTTTGTGGTTTACACAGTGACCCAGCAAAAATGAAATTTTTCTAGTTTCTTGTTTCACCATCAGGCGCCATGTGTTCAAGAAAACTTACTCAATGTCATTGTATCAATGGAACATCAACTGAACTGACAATGTCGAGGCTCTGAGATTCTAAAAACTTTCACAGAGCTCCAAAGATAACATACAGAGACAAGTATTGAAAAATAAATGTCCCAGAGTGTCCTGGTGCAGCAGTTTTTAGGCTAATCACCTCTGAAGAATGCAGGCCACAGGCCCCTGGGTTGAAGACCAGGTCAACAAGAACAACCAGTATGAATAGCTAAAAATCATAATAAATAGAGTGCTTCTTCCTCCGGTCTCTTACTTTCTGCTTGCTTACTACCGTCTTCATTCCTAGCTGCACCTTTCCTTAAAAAATTAAAATTAATCTACCAGTACTCTCTGGTAGATTAGTGCTTAGGTCCACCTCTAAAGAAGAGCAGTCCATGTGCATCCCAAGGACCAGGGTTCGCATTCCAGATTCAGGGGAAAAACAATGCAAATATTTAAATAAAAATAAAATGCCTCTCCTTCCTCTCTCTTCCTGCCTGCATACTTGCCTTCATTCCTGCCTGCTTCTTTCCTTCTTAAAACAAAATAATATTTTAAAAAAGATAATAAATTTCCTGAAGTCATACACTGATATGGTTGACTTTTTATCAATGAGAATTTATTGAGATATTCAAGTTTTTACCAACTTTCCCAGCTATACCACTTAACTGTTTCCTGATTCACAATTGTAAGCCAGTTCAACAATAAGAGGCAGAGACAAGGGAGCCAGATGGATCTAAGTGAGACATTATTGTCCCTACTGCAGGTTGGGAAAGTTCCTTTCTGAGAAGAGACAGAAGGTGCAATCCAACGGAAGCCATAAGAGAGAGCTTTTTTTAAGGGGTAGTCTCCCAGAGGGGTGGCGGTGGATTCCAGACTTCTGTAAATGGGAAGGGAATGAACAGCATCTGGTCTTGCTTCAGAATGAAAAATATTCCTTTTCTCATGCTTGGCTGAAAAGTCACAACTTTCAGTTTTTTTTGTTTTATTTTGTCTCCTGTCTCATTCCTACCTTTTTTAAAGACAAAAGATGAAGGGGAAAAGGTCATGACATAGCAATTGCTGCTTCCCACTGAACTGGGGCGAAGGAGGGAGAGAAATCTTGTTTTCCTCTAAGAGAAGGAGTTTATGATTAGTGATACCGGTGGCAGTTCTTCTAATGAAGTTAGCTAGAAGCTGTATGAGACAGAGGCCAAGTAGGAGGATGAGAAAGGGTAAGAATGGAGTGAGGACTGGGAGTATCCAAGAAGACCAGAAAAAGAGGATGGGAGGTTGAGTGCTTTCTAGGAGCTGGGAGACTTTATTAGAGAGTTCAAAGAGATTTTTCTCTATCTGGCCTGATTGGTTTACATAGAAGCAGCATTCTTCCAAGTATCTAAGACAAATGCCTTTTCGGGAGGTGGCTAGTGCGTCCAGACCTCTACAGTTCTGCCAGACAACTAAAGTGAGAAAGTTTATTGGGTTATGATGACCTGAGGTTGTTAGGAGGGGTGGAAAAGCCACTTTATGCCTAGGGCTGAGTTTATCTCTTGAGTGACTTGAGAAATAAATGTGGGGCTGTTATTGGATTAGAGAGTGGCAGGAAGGCCAAGCCTGGGAATGATTTCTTTGGAGAGTGCTGTAGATACTTCATGGGCTTTTTCAGAGGTGACAGGGAAGGCTTCTTCCACTGGCATTGTTCCTTTGTTCCTTTGTGGAGGGTCCATCCTGGTCACGTCCTGGATGCATGCAACACGTGGGATATGTCTCACATGTCAGATTTGTCTGTGGGCTTTCCTTATTGATCTGGGTGATTGCATTCTTTGGCCAGTTGGTGCCAGGAACAATTAACTGCCCTGATATTCAAACTTTGATCCCTGGCCTAAGACCTGCTCCTATGGGGTCCCAACACTCCTACCTTTTTCCTATTTTTAAACTGGGGGAAAATAATGGGGGGGAGGAACCAAGAATAGGGGTGTCAGCTTGGTCTAGGAGGGGGTGACAAACATTTGGTGCATAACTACATTTTAGAATTACAACCAGAATGATACGTTTTCTATTAGGACACATCAGATTTTAGGAATTTCATGTAACTTCAGAACATACATATTAATTCCTGAAAAGGCAGAGTTTAAACATGGGTAGGGATCCTAAAAAATGATGATTCATGAAAAGTTTGAGTGGGGACCCCAAGGGTATTGCCAGGCCTTTCAGAGAAAAGGCAGGGTAGAAAGGTTTTCCAGATTAGAAATGACTAAAGCTGGTAAAATTACAGTTTAATTTCATTAAGAAGACAATATTGAAAATAGTAAGTGTAAGAAGAAAACACATAAGAGGGTACTAACAAAACTTGAAAAGTGTTATAGTAGTTGGTGAGATCTATTCCAAAGAGATGTAGAATAGAGGTTTCCCTAGTGTGGGTGAGCTTTCAGAGTCAGAGGACCAGGAAAGGAGTATCAAATCATCTAAACCAACTATGTTTACTTCTCTGAAGGGACTCCTTTGAAGGGGAATTTTTGATTGACTCACAGGTATCTGTTTTTTTTCACCTGGAACACAAGACTTCCTTCTGGATACACGTACAAAGTTTACAATGTCCTCATTTTACTGCAGTAGGCAAAAACTTTTAAATGATGGCACGGTTAAATTTTTTTCAGATAAGACCTACAGTGGGCTGAAAATTTTTACAGGATGAAAAAGGGATCTTGGAAGAAACCAATTTAATTTTTCCTTCTGTAGAATAGTGGACAGTTAAAAGATGAGCTAGAGACAATTTAAAATTACTACTAAACTTAAGGCAATTCACAAAGTAAGGTATGCCTTTTAGAGTAATTTCTCCTTGCATTGCTTTTGTTAAGAAAACACAGAGATTACTAGATCAAACCAGGTGGAGTACCTTCATTTGTGTTCATAACCCAATGGAAAGAATAAATCAGAGATTGGAGTGCTGGGTGAGGACAAAATGATGCTTTCATAAATGAGAAAATTAAAGTTTTACCTCCAACATCAGAATTACGTGATGCTCAACCTTCGGGATGAAGGCTTGGAAGTCAGATTGCTCCTTGGGCCCCACCATTTGATTTTTGTCCCCCAATGCATGGGCAGGATTATGAAAAGGTGGTCCCTTCTCACTCTGGAAACAGGAACATTCTCTTCCAATGTCCTTCCTCTTGCACTATGGCATGGCCTATGAAATTTCCTGATCTGAGGGCACATTTTTACTCAAGTGACTGGCTTTGCCACAGTGGTAGCCAGGGACTTTTTGTTAAGGTCCATTCAGTGATGTCAGTCTTCTTAGTTGATGCCTAGGTAAGCTGGCTGGTGATGCTGACAAAGGCAGCAATTAAAAATTTTTGAGCAGTTTTGTTCCTGATCTGAGACCTCTATTACCTTCCTATTCCTTCTGTTAAAGACTTTAAGAGGTATTAAGGATTTAAGTAGCAATAAGATTGGTAAGAAAGCGAAGATATTCCTAAAAGGACAAACTATAGAGAAACTCAGGTTAATATTTCTGTTTAAATTTAATAGGAAGAGAGGATGAGACTACCAAGAGTATAGAGGATAGTTCAGATAGAACAGTGGCTTCCTAAGAGCAGTAACTTTGGGAGAAGTGGTATGGCTCTACCGCTTGGATAATTAGTAGCCCACAACCAGTATGACTTACAAAAGAGAAAAAATATTTTTCTTAATTTGGTAATGCATGAAAATCTTTTTTTCCCAACATTTTTTTCAAATTTTTTGAACATGAAAATATTGGCAAAGAATAATTTATTTAAATAGTAAAGAGTAAAATAAATATAGTTAAAGATTTGGTTATCACATGATTGATAATGTTTGATTGATTTTTCAGTATACAATGTTTTAAAATAGTAACTAGAATAGTAACTAAACATGAATGGAATTCTATACTGTGACCTTTGTCTCCTTTAGACTGAGAGGAAACAAATTGCAGAAGTGAAGAAGTAGAATATTTGAAACAAATCAAAGAGCAGGGACAAGAATGAGATCTTCCCTGAGTTAACATGTGCCAACCAAATACACAATTTATGACTCCTGCATGTTATCTCAAGCATAACTATTTATGTCTGATACAGGCATAATTAGAGCCACGAATGTACTGGAAAATGATTCCGCCATATTAAACTCAATTGTATTCATTAAATCAAGGCATACCATGACTGCTTCTTTGACCTTGTGCCACTACTATGTGCTACAATTAACCAGAAGCCAAAAGGTCAGCACACAGTAAGCAGTTTTTCTTTGGAATGACAATCAGGGAAATGCCAGGATGATTTGACTGGAAAGATTACTAAGTGATACATGACTGGAGACTCAATATATAAATTCAAACCTACAATATCTACATTCTCAGTACTATATCATTCAATATCTACATTCAAAAATGAAAATTTATATATATGATATATATTATCATGCTATGCCCCTTTCTTTTTTCATCTTATGTATTTGAGTAATCAGAATAATATTAGATGCTATACAAGTTCATTAGGTTCATTATATATATGTGTGTGTGTATATATATATATATACACAAACATCTAAACAGTCAATTCCATTTCTTCCTAATTTTGGAGACAATTCACATATCAGGTATCCTTTCTTTGCCTTGTATATTGTAATGTCTAACCTCATATCTCTAAAAATTTCTAAGGTATATGCCCATTCTTCAAAATTCTTGAGTTTTTGGTAGTATTATTAATAATAGTTTTATTATTATTTAAAATAGAGAACTTTCTCATGAATTTTAAATTTTGTTAAAATGGAAATCTGTGGATTGATCCATTGAACTCTTTGTAACAAGACCATATCTCTCAGGAAGAAACTTTGAAATTAAACCCTAGTGAAAGTGAGGCAGGAATTCAAGCAGTATCTTATGAAGATATGTGGAACTTCTTTGAAGGAAGCTAAAGAAGTATTTGTTTACCTCCAGGAAAATCATCTTAGTTACTGCAAATGTTTAAATTAATGAGATTTAGAAGACTGTGTCTCTCCACATCTATCATCAGGGAAACAAATGGTCAAAGTTTTGTCTCTATTATTCTCCTACCCTAAAGGGCCTCAATTGTTGAAAGACTGGAATGACCATAAAGCAATTTATGTAATGAGGCACTCTGTGAATTTCTTATTTAAACAAGTAAATTCCCAGAATCCTCAAACAAAAAAGTGGGGACTCTCAGAGATAATAAGTTTTGAATTCCCTGTCTGAGATATCGCCTTTGTAATTTCTATGAAAAAGTCACAGTAGGTGAATGAATCAGGGTTCTCAAGATTTTAATAAAGGGATCTGAAAGAATCAGTATATCTTAGTAATGAATGGAAGTCAGGGAGAAGAAACGAGCTATAAACAGTGAAGGAAAATATTTATTAGACCAGTATACCAGTTACACAGGCATGAACAGTGTTTATTAATGTGTTATCTCCAGATCAGCAGCATCTGCACCTCTAGAGAGATTGTTAGTCATGCAAATTCTTAGCCTTCATTTCAGATCTACTAAAGCAGAAACTCAAGCATCACATCTAGACATTTGTATTTAACAAGCTGTTGGCCTCCAATGTAGGCAGTGACTTATTCCAAAAACAACATGGATTTATTTGGGAACAACCAAGAGCAAAGAGGGCAGTTTTGAAAGTGCTTTTAAAGGCAAGATACATGTGCACTCCTTAATCCAAGGCTAACAATGTATGCACATTTTTCTATAACTTCTGAGGGACATGAATCCCAGTCTGATGGAAAGATGAAAGTTACACTTTCTCTGGGAAATGCAAGACATGCTGGATGATGTAGTTTGCTGATGTACATACATACGTTTTTCTAGCATCCTAGACTCAGAGTTTCTATATATTTATCTTCACAAAGTGACATAGGTGAAATTTAAAATAAAACATGCAAACATTTCTCTAGGAGTCTTCATTGTCATGAATAATGAAGGACCTAGGCAGGGCTGCATCATCACATATTTGATGATCTCCACCTTCAACACTTCATTTACAAACAATGATAAATCAGTCTTTTACTTTACCATGCAATGTTCCCTTTTATCATCTTATATATTTAAGTAATCAGAATATTAAATACTTATACAAGTTCATTAATTGTTGCATGTTAATTCTTCCAAGTTGGATTGTTCATTATTCATCATTTAATCATCACCATTATTTATCTTTTTAAATATGTATTCTTTTTCTAATCTGAGAGTCTGCATCCCCCAAGCATGTGTGCGTTAACATTATTACAACAGGAATTAGAAACGATCAAATATAACTTTCTTCTTATTGAACATGAGTCTTTTATTTGGGTATATGCATGAAACAATTAACACATAAACATCCTAAAGTTGAGGCATATCTAAATTTCTAGCATAAGAATTACGTATTTAGCACCACTGAATTGCAAAATTGAATGACAACTTTAAGTTATGTTTATTTTATTATAATTAAAATTGTTTTGCTGAAAAAAGCAAGCTACATATTTAATTAGTATTGAAATGAATTATAAAAATGAACTTAAGTTTTTATGAAATAATACTAGAAAAAATATGAGTATAAATTTGAATGGATTCCCTATGATTGTGTGGTAATTACATTGTAGAAGGGTGACTACCTTATGTAGGAGTTAGTGTTAACAACTTAATTTCCTGGAAAGTGACTGTCACAGGCAAAGAAGGGGAAAGGTGTTGGAAAAGGACACTGGAACTCTTGGAGAGTGTGGCAAGAGGTTTAGATAGAGATATAATGTGAATATCAAAAAATGAATGCAGCATTCTGAATATAAAATGAATAAACATCAATAAAATGTTGAAAATGAAAAATAAATGTGCTATTTTGATCAGAAAATTACTATGACCATAGAACATAGGAATTGCATAAATTACTGGAGTAGAAATCTGCAATAAAACAATTCTGCAATGAATAATGGCAACTGGCCATTAATGGAAAATTGTTTCTGACTTCTTTCTCAGTAGGTACAGTAGTCGTATATCAGAAAAAAAGCAGGTGTTTCAGATTTCCGACTCCTCAGAATTCAATGATACTAGGACTTCAGCCTCTCCTCTTTTGGAAGTTTCTGTATATGGAAATTATTTGATCATCTATGGAGACAGAAAAAGTGTCTATTATACAAGACGCTTACTCAGTGGTATTTTTTATGATTTTTGTTGACACAATTTCCTTTTTAATGTGATGTTTTAAGGGTGACTATCTGTCACCCTCTGACAAAATGGTCTTCATTAATCCATGCCTCTGTGAAGCCCTAGTTCTGATACAGGTTCATCATTTTCGAGGTCTCCCTTTAAATTCTAATCATGTAGATCATTTCTATAGGCACTGCTACTTAACATTTCTTATGTGAACTAATTTATGTGTTCAAGGAGATCTGCTCTGGTCCATTTGTCAATGACATATTTTTGTATTTGTCCACTGGTCTGATGTTGTGTGTTTTCTCTGACCCAGATACTCTTTCCTTAACCTCAGATTGTTTCCTCATCAATGAAGATGCCCTCTTCTTGGGGGATATATAACATTTCCACCAGTGTGTCTCTACCTTTCTATGGTCTCCTTATTCTATGGGTTAGGCTTGAAAGTCTACTTCAGTTCTTCTGTGGCCAATTATTCACAAAACAGCTTCATATATTTGATGGCATGCACAAAGTCATTCTCATTCAGAGCCCCTTCACCTACAGTTTGATATATCAGGTTTAGTTTTCCACTGATGTATAAAACATTACCACAAATTATACAGTCATAAACTACATATTTGTGAAGGAAATTTTAAAATTTGTGGAATTGAATTTTGAAGTAAAAATATTTTTAAATATAGGAAATTGTACAAAGTAATGCAACACACAACTGTGAAATGAGCACAAAATTCTCAACAGGTAGCATTTTGGTTTGTTGTCTATAATATACCGACTAAAAGAACAAAAAATGAGTCTTTTTCTCCATAATCTGGTTCCATTTACTTCTCTGTTGCCCATACTTTTAAACTGTGTACTTCCATTAAAATTTTATGTCTTTGGCATTCCCTAGTGGAGTACCAATTAATTCAATCACTTCTAAAGGAGTGCAGGCCACATAACGGAGTCCAGTAAAAACCAACCAGTGTAAACAAATAAAACTTTAAAAAAATTACCACAAACTTAGTGACCCAAACAGTTTATTTTTGCCTCATCTTTCTGTGCAATTATGCCACAGCATGACTGGTTTCTCAGATAAATGTTACATAATACAAGTGCTAGTGAAATTGTCTTCCAAAAGCACTAATGAAAAATTGCTTCCAAATTTAAGTTGTTGGCAGAATTTAACCATTTGTAGTTGTAAGGTTGCAGTTCCTGTAATTATATTTTATGCCACTGTAAAAATACCCACAATTTAAGTAGAGTACTACATCACACATTTATTATCCTCAAGTTCTAGGGGTTAGACCTTAAAAATCAGTCAGAGATGCTGCATTTATTCTGAAGGTTCATGTAGAGAACTGATTCTCTTGTTTTTTTTCCCACCTTCCAGAAGCCACTTGTCACTGGTATTCCTTTGCTTCTGGTCCCATGAGACATCTACCATTTTGAAAGGTAGTAGGGTAGTTCTTTGTCTCCCTCCCTCACTCCCTTCCTGTCTTCTTCTCTCACTACTGCTTTTAAATCTCTCTTTCCCACTAATTCTCTTGTTGCCCTCTCACAGAAATCCTCATGATTTCATTTGGTCCACATGCATAATTCAGGATTATATCCCAAATTTAAGAGATTTCATTGAGTCATATCTGTAGTGCCCCTTTTAACATGTATGGCTATGTATTCACACATTATAGGAATTTAAGCAGGAATGTTTTATTACATCATCGTGAGCTCTATTGCTTAGAAGTTGCCAGTCAAGAGCACTCTCAACTCCTATAGCCTCCCTGAGTTCCTTTTCCTTCTTCATGAAAACAGTGACATGCCAAATCTATTTCATAAACCTCCTACTTATTATTTTCCAAATTTTTATTAGAGAAATACATCAGTCTCCTCTTGAGGCATTACCCACATTGAAACATGTATCAGAATCTTATTTTAATGCTGAAGAGTATCTCACTGTCTATATATTCCATTTTGTTCACCTAGTTTTTTATTTATATACACTTGGGTTATGTGATCTTTTTCATCATGGTGAAATTCCATCTGGTGTATTGTTTACAATCTAATCCTGGGATCTTATACAGCAGTTAGCTTAAGTCATTCAGTATAAAATAAACTAATTAACAATGGATGTAGGTTTAAAGATCCTATCAGTATTCAAATTCATTTTCTGACACCCTGACTCTGTGTCTGCAGAATTCCCTTGAGGAATGCCAAAGTGCAGCATATGGGTCACTTACACTTTCCTTAAATTGCTAATAAATATCCTAGAATTGTTTTCTTCAAATGTGTGATCATTTGGCACTTTTACAAGTATATTCTGTGGGCTCATCATTCCAGTTCTAAAAATTGAAAGCAGGAACTCAAGTAGATTATTAGACAACACTATACGTAGCAGCATGAATAACAGTAACTAAAAATGGAAATAACCCAAGTATATATAAATAGCAAACTAGGTGAACAAAATGGAATATATAGATACTCTTAAGCATTAAAAAAAGATTCTGATACATGTTTCAATGTGGGTAATCCTTGAAAACATTGTGGTAGGTGAGATAAACAAGACAGAAATGAGTAAGTATCATTTGAATACACTTATATGAGATACTTAGAATAGGCCAGTTCATTGATGCAGAAACACTAAGAGAGTTTTCTAGTATTTGAGGAGATAGGGGAAATGGATGATGAAAAAGTTGAAAAATGAGTTGTGGTAATATTTGCACATTATGAATAGACTTAATACCACAGAATTGTATACTTAATTGTTAAAATGGTAGCATTTTATGTGTTTATATATACAGTAAAACATAACTGTACATAATGACTACGCATAGTCAAAGAAAAATACCAATATAGAGAAATATATGTACACATACATATTTCCAAAAAATAAAGATATTATAAAGTAAAACAATTTATGCATTTGCCATTATATTAGTTTCATGTGTATAGCACAGAGATTTGAGAAATGTAAAATAAAATTATCACTACTATTCATTTAAACATTCATCATCATACAATTTACATATTATTTCTTGTGATAAGGACTTCTAAGGTCTATTTTCTTAGCAACTTTCAATGGTGCCAGTTTTATTAACTACAGTCACAATGCTTTATATTATATCCCATGCCTTATTTATTTTATAACTGGAAGCCTGTGCCTTTTACCTCCTCCACCTATTTCATTTACTCCCATACACCACCTTTGGCAACTTGAATTTGTTCTACATCTCCAGAATTTGGTATTTTATTATTTTAACTTGTTTCACATCAAATAAGATCATACAATACTTGTCTTTTTTTGTCTGACTTATTTCATGTGGCATAATGGTCTCAAGAACCACCCATACTACCTCAAATGGCACAATGTCCTTCCTTTTAGGATTATATAGAACTCCATTGTGTGTGTATGTATACACATTTATTTGTTTTTAAAGTAGATTTTCAATGTCTTCTCATGGAGTTTTGTGCTAGTAAGTCTGGCATAAGATCATAAAATAGAGAGTAACAGGAGTCCCATTTGATACTTTTGACTTACAAAAATTAAAACTTTGTCTTAAGATTCTAAAATGATTGTCATAGACAGCAGAATAATTTGGAACTTGCGAAAAGTCCAAACGCAGACCTATTGAGGCAGAAACTTGTGTACAAGACTCAAATCTGTGTTTTAGAAAATCCCCAAGTCTTGGTGCAAAGTTGGAAAAGAATATCCCTAGTGACTCTTAAATCACTTCAGTACTCTATCATCTTCTTGAGGATAAATACATCAGAAAGTGCTGATGTTTATCCTCAAGAATAAATCCACAAGAGGCTGGAGGAATTCTTCCCAGAGGAAATAATCTCAGCTTAGTAGGACTGTAGGACACTTCATTGCTTGTCTCCAATGGAAAGTTAATAGGCAGGTCAGAGGACTCTTTTAGTGGGTTCCCTGTCTTTGTGGAGTCAAATTGATGAAGGAATGGAGGATTCATTGATCGATTTGTCTAACAATCTTCAGAGGACATTCAACACCAAGT
>RJWH01008795.1:0-27586 GCA_004363575.1 Solenodon paradoxus
AGATGTGACTAAACTCACACCTTTCATAATCAGTTGACTTTAAACTAAGTGGGGCTGATTCAATCTGTTGAAAGGCCTCATGAGCAGACTTGAGGTTTCTCTGAAGAAATTCCACTTGTGAACTGCAGCTTCAGCTCATGCCTGTGAGTTCCAGCCTGTCTTTCCTGATGGCCTGTCCTACTGGTTTAGGACTTGCCAAGCTAATAATAACAGTCACCGAAGCCAATTCCTTGCAATAAACTCACTATACATCTCCTACTCGTTCCTCTAGTTAAAAAGAAACCCATTAGCAATCATGTCATTGATACACTGCATACCACTATCTACTTTGTCTCATGGACTTGTTTAATCTGGACATTTAAGATAAGAGGAATCACACGGTATGTGGTATTTTGTGATCGGCTTCGTTCATTTAGAATGTTTTCCAGTGTCATTGATGTAGCAGGTATTAGAATCATTCCTTTTTATGGTTAAATAATATTCTACTGTATGAAGAGACACTATGGTTATCCATTCATCTGTTGTTGGTCATTTACTTGTTTCTACTATTTGACTGTTATGAATAATGATGCTCTGGACATTTGTGAACAAGTTTTTTTGTGTGGGCTTTCATTTCTCTTGGGTATACACCTAGGAGTGGAATTTCTGGGTCATATGATAACGCTGTTTAACACTTTGAGAAACTGGCAAAATGTTTTCTCCGCATCCTCATCAACAGTTATTGTCTGCCTCTTTCTCATTACAGTCATTCTAGTGGATACGGGGTGGCAGCTCACTGTGGTTTTCATTTGCATTGCTCTAAATGACTAATGGTGTCAATCATCTTCTCATGTGTTTATTGTCGTCCATTTGGGTATCTTCTTTGAAAATGTTCCAAACCTTTGCCCAGTTTTACGTGAGTTATTTACCTTTTTCTTAGTGTTGAGTTGCAAAAGTTCTTTAGCTATCTGAATACAGTTTCTTCTCAGATAAGTGACTTCCAAATATTTTCCCACATTCCATGCATTGTCTTTTCATTTTGTTTGATACTATCATTTACAGCACACATGTTTTTAGATCTTCATATAGTTCAATTTATTCTGTCATTTGTGCTTTTAGTTTTATAGCTGCAAAACCACTGCCTAACTCAAGGTCAAGGTTTACTCCTTTTTCTGGCAGTTTTACAGTACCAGCTCTTACATATAGGTCTATGAGCCCACACAGTGTTCTAACAATCTTACCTATTTGGTAGTGCTTTCCTAGGGAAATATTTATGGTACCAACACAAAACAAACAATTCAACTATTGTGTTTAAAACAAATGTGAAATCTGTGTTCTTTAGCATTCTGATCTAGGCTGAGAACAATATTTGAAATGAACCAGTGCTCGCTCTGTAGGACAAATAAATGCTTTCATAAGGACGTCACTTTTGAATGGAGTGTAGTTTATGACCTATTTACTTATGAACCAGCCCAAACAGCTTGCCTCTATAACATGAAGGAAGAAAGACTCTATTGTGAGAATCAGAAAAAAAATCCAATCACTAATTTGGTCTAAACAAGGAAGCTTAGAGTTTTCTGTGGATCTCAAAAACTACTCTCTCCTTGCTTGAGAAAGATGAATAAAAACTGTTTTTAATGTCTTGTGACCTGGAAATATTTAATATAATTATAATAGTCCTTTTATTTACATTTTTCTTCTAATGCTGAAGTGAAGATGGCATAACATAAATAAAACAAATAGCATCCCAACACACTGTTTGGGGGTGGGGGTTTCTCCCAAAGATCGCCCACAGGTTTGGCGATTCACAAAGATGACTCAGTATATAGTTGTGTTCGAGGCTTAGATTTCTTAAAGCAAAGGGTACATCCCAGGACCAGCAGGGGAGAAAACACAGGTGGGGTGTGGAGAAGTTGATGCATAGGCTTCACATACTGTCCCCCAAGCCCAGCCAGGTACGGGTACACAGAGCATGCTCCTCTCCCCAGCAGAGAATAATCCAGTCCTGTACACGTAATGCTTCTGCCCAGGGAAGCCACTGGGAGACTTGGCGCCCAAGGTTTTTATGAGGGGCTGATCCCACAGGCAACCCCTCCCTAGCAACTACCAAAATTTCAGGTGTTTGTCACGAATTCCATTGCTTGCACAATCTATGTGACCTGATAGGACAGGCCTGGGGCCCTAGTCTTTATCATTTGGGGAGTTTTTGAGAAGCCGAATTTCTTTGCAGGGCCAACTCTGCAAGTAGGTTTTTCTAAAGACAGCCATCTCCAGCCTGCTCTGGTAACTCTCTTCTGCAGAGGTCAAGATGCTCACTCAAGCTCTAGTGTGAAGTTCATTTAAAGAAACATTCACATCTGATATCTAGCAATACTCTGAATTTGGCATCCTTTCACGAAGTTGAAGTTTATCCTATCTGTGAGTTTTTTTTAAAGTTTATTACAACAGGAAACACCGTATGGTGGCATATTTAAGCTACTTTAAGATTTTTAAAGAACAGTGGCATACCTTATTATACAATTATATTAATTTAAAGTAAACATATCTATTCATTAAAGCAGGACTTGCTGAATCTCAGCCAGCACTATGCTTACCAGATATTCAAATTCCTACTCACACTCCAAAGTAAGGAAGACACAAAATCTTGTGTATGTGCAATAACATTAAAGAAAGAGCCAGAAGAATACATTAAGCATGCCCTCTAAGTCCAACCCTGGGCTTCACCCCTGCTGGACTTGCTGGGAATGGAGGTGTTGCAAGGGGGACACTGGTCACACAAAGGGAGTAAGTGAGACCCCAACACAGTAAAATCATCAAGCCAAAGCTGATGTCTCCTATTTTTACCTGGCTTGTTTCCTCGGATCACTCTCTTGCCTTCTCTAAAAAAGTCAGTGTATACCAAAAAAAATGCAAAACCACTGCCTCAGTACATTACGTTCATGTTTTAGACAATATCCTTGGGTGCTTGTTTGTAGAAGACCAATATTTAGAGGCATTGTTTATCAGCTATTTAATCTGTACATTGTGAAGACACTATTCTATCACTACTGTTTGCTGTACTTGCTTTATCTTCACATCTGAATTGCAAACTGGATTTCTCCTTGCTGCCTGCCAAAACAGTATCTGGACCATGCATTCAATGAGTGCCTAATAAATCTAAGGGGAAAGTCATAACGGTTCAAGGATTTGAAAGCCAGAAACAGAGACCCACACTCTCAGGATGGCGACGATCACACAGGTCAAATGTCTACAAGTACCCTCAAAGGCTCAACTGATAAAATCATCACACAATTTTGAACTTTAAGGAATTCACTCAGTGCACATTTCAATGTATATGACAATGTATTCTATCAGCACTGTGAGAATTCTAAGAAAAAAGATGTCCTGGCCTCAGAGAGCTTGTCATCCACTAGAGATCAGGTGTGAATCAACAAGGTTAGAACATGCATGAGGCCATTAGAAATCTAGAAAGTGATCTGGGAGTCAGAGAGAAAAAGTTTTCAGGTCTAAACATTCAGTCCTTTAGAAATCTAAAAGTGATGGTGAAACACTATGAGCACAAAGACGTTAAAAAGGTTTTACAAGGGTGTAAGCTTTTCTTTAATCATACCACTGCCTAGAAACCAGTAACAGATACAGAAGGTGTACCAAGGGGAAAACAGTAATCACACAAAGAAATCTTTTAGTAACTTGTCAAGCATCTTAGGGTCAGCAGGACCAAAAGAGCCAGTAAAACAAAGCAAGGACTGGAAAACAATGCCACATTCGCTTAGGATAGAAAAAGGTGGGAGACACAGTCTTCTCTCTACCAATAGGCAAATGGGAAGCATGAAGCAGGGAAGGCCCAGGGGAGCACTCAGGCCACTTCTGGTTTTGAAGAGCCTTGGCAAGGTTAACAATACACTAAGTGGTCTCTACCTTCCTTTATGAGACAACATGGCTTTTAATCCCAGGAACATGCCCCCAAACAGACCACAGCCTCCCTCTTGAGCACTGATGTAACTGAGGACTGAATTCCTATTGAAGGGTTCAAAAAATCAATCAGATATGACCCACAAAATGCTGCTGACACAAAGATACACCCTAATCTAAAACTTTTAAAATGGAGAATGCATCACATTACAGGAAGGGCCCCATTGGATATATGAATCCAAAGTTTCCAAAGTATATATGAGGCTTTTAATGTTAAGTTCCCTCCTTTCATTAGAATTTGTTTTCAAATGTTTTTGTCATTTTTATTTGTGTCAATGGTAGAAGGCGGAGCTTCAAGAGCTAAACAGTTCCTTTAAGACTGTTGCAAAAACCACTATCCCATTATCTCCCACTCATTCTTTCCTTTGTGCTAATGTCATGTTAAAAATTCCTTCCTTTCATCTACCTGGAATTTCAGGAGAAAGTTATGTACTCAGATGTTATCATTACCTGAAGGCCATTTTCTAATCTAGAGGGCTATGGAAAACAAAATAGATGGCTGATACTTAAAAGCTGTTTACCTGTAGTAAAGAAAGCATTCGAAAATGATTCCTCCAATCATACTCAAATTTGCGGACACTGACAAAATCCTAGTTCTGCCTCATGTAAGCATCTGAAGGACTTGGAATCCTACTTTTGTCTCCATCTTGGTCTTTTACTTATTCTCCCACCTGTGCTCTATACTCCCAAAACAGGATAGTGCTGAAGGGAGAGAGACTCTTCCAAGGTGTACCTAAGAGAAGTTTACAGACTAGCTACAAATACTGAGTCTGAAGACTATGTCACAGATATGCAGGGAGAAAAGTCACTTTTTTGCTATTCCTTTACCTTCCGAAGTCATAGCTGAAGTCCAACAACAAAGCTCTAGAACTGACTAGGAAGACAAGGCCCCTAAAACGTGAAATACAGGTAACTCATTCAGCACTGCCAAATGAACAAAATGGGAAGTCGTGAAATGCATGCTTATAAACACAAACTCTTCCTCTACCCAGAAACTTCCTTGGCTATTATTTCATAAACACAAATAAACTTGAACTTTGGTCCTATCTGGAGTTTGACCTAATTGTACTTTTAGTACTATGTGTTGGCTAATCATTGACTTGAAATTTTAACCTATCAGAAGGGAAACAAAACAAGAGAAGGGGTGCACATGGTGAAGCCAGAGCCTCAAATGAGCCGCTTTCAATTGGCAGTGAATAAAACCATTATTTCAAGTATTTACCTTTAATTAAAATTAAACCTTGGATGAATTTAGTCCTACAAATGTATTGCTAGTCCCTCTGATGGTGGTTTCTACATTAGACTGGGTGGGTATATTGAATTAAAAAGTGAAAACTTTTATACTCATGACAGATACGTTGGCTTATTCAGTAAGTATGAATACTGCTGGTCACCAAGGAAGCATTTCTCTAAATATCAAGTCTTTCCCAAAAGATAGGTACACAGTGTATTCATTAAAGACAGAACAATAACAAAATCTGAGCCCTTTTTTACTGTAGGTTCAAGATTTCTGAATTTTATCTGTACCCTAAGAAAAATCAGTTAATATCACATGACCTGATTTGAACTGTCACTGACCTGCTACTGAACTATACTTCTCTCTTTGCATATGTGACAGAGACATTCTGCTTTTATTCTGAATTATCTGCAGGCCATCTGGGCATAATGTCACTGATCCATTAGGAAAAGTGCCTTGTCACTTCTGGGCTAGAATCCAGCACTGTATTTAGGACAAAATCTGCTGACCCAGTGGCCCAGGCACCGGCTACTCCACTAGCCTAGTGGTGGTCACTCACCTGGCCCTGATTTTTCTACTACTATTGTTTTGATTTTGTTCTAAGGGATGAAAAAGGTGTAAAGATTGATGAAGGCAATGTGTTCCATGTTTGTTTTTTATTTCTTTGAAACTTAATCTTGATTTTTAAAAAGCAATCTAAGAAATCCAACTACTACATTATCACAGAACAGATGATGCCACATTTGTGTCTTCAGAGAAGCTTAAGTCACTCCCCTACAGTGAGAAATGTTCCCTCCAAAGTCTCTAAAGAAATTCAAACAGAACTATGCTAATTAAGTTATGCTAATTAAGTTACGGGCAAACTGGACTCAGATTTATAGTTTTCTTATAAGGAGAAATGCTCTAAAAAAGAATAAAAAGTGTTCATGTAACAAGAGTATATTACTTTTGGATAGAGAAAAGTAGAGTACAAATGCACTGGGGTTAGGAATAAGTCAAGGAAGGAAAGATAAAATAGTACTTTGAAAAGTATAAAAAACTAACGAAATGCAAGGTATTATAATATGCAACATTTATATTCTTACAGTTCAGGGTTCATGGAAAGCATACAAAAAGTCTTAAAAGTAAAAAGAAGGCAGCACTGGATATAAACCATGAAAGGAAAAGATTATTGTTTTTTTTCTTTTTTTTTTTCACTGATTGTTTCATTGTGTATTACAAAAACGGCAATAATCCATTCCCAAATACTTTAGTGAAATATCACTATATTTTAATCAAATTGAAAATAATTTCATTAAGTTCTCTAACAAATACTTTAGAGTTAAATTTCCCTCTAAATCCCCCAAAGACACTTTCTTTGGGCGAGAATCAGGATTCAACCAAACATTATGCATTTCACTGAATTACATGTCTTATATATGGTAAAGATCATAGCTTAAAGTGTAACTGGTTCCGAAATATGGGCCAGATACTACTGGGGGGCCCACTCTGTGACACACTCTCCACTATGGGGGAGTTAGGAGGCTTTTCTCAAGGAAAGGTGCAGGCAGGAATGAAGGTAAACAGAGGCAGAAAGAGAGGAGGAAGCATTTTATCTATTGAGTCGTTCATCTTGATTGTTCCCATCAGTCCTAGGACTCGAACCTGGCACCTTGGGATGTATGTGGACTGCGCCCAACCCCTACTCCACCAGGACGCACCAAGTTAGGAGGTTTTAAGACAATGTCTCAACATTGACTAAAGGTTTAAAAATGGAAAAATGTATAGTTAGGAGGCACTCAAATACCTTTATATCAATGATCTCTAGAACACATTCTGGTATGGGCAACTTCCTTTTTCGTAGGTGAAGCAAATTCAAGAACGAGGAAATCTGTAGAATCTCTACTTTCTAGAGGTGACGAAAGAAGTCAAGCCATTGGGGAAAACCTGAAACAATAATAGCAGATTTATAATGAGATATTATAATTTAGATACAGCTCTAATGTATTTGGATGACTGGATAACCCAAAAAGTATTTTAACAAAGGAAAAAAAGATTTCCAGATGATTGGTGGAGTTATTCTAAGGACAAATTTGCTTCAGCTTATCAATTCAGTAATCATGCTGACCACCATTTGAGCTCTAGCAAACGTATTTAACATTCACATATGCAGGTTCCATTTCTATATTGCTGCCTTATCGAATACTATCAATGCTGGAAGGTCAACAATTAGGAATTAAATTGATGCCACGAGAATACAAAGATGGCTTTTAATTTCCAAATCTGATTATACTTTGGAAATTCTCAATTCTCTTTCAAATACTGCTCCCTACCATCCTTCCTGGCTGGTTGACGAGTTCCAAGAGGTTCCTGGAGTTCCCACCCGCACTGAGAATATGGAATTCAATGAGCTGTGCATTCAGGGGTCACAAAGGAGGACACAAGGCCTACACAGTCAACCAACACACACAACCACATACCATTCCACGACAGGCCGAGGACAGGCCACTTCACTGGGCCGCTCCCGCTGGCATTCAGGACCCGGAAGAGCTGTACAAGCTGGAAGGTAACAGCACACAACAAGGGGTCATGGTCACTGTTCAGGTTGGAATGTCTTCTCAGTACCTGTCAGGCCAACTGTGACTTACAAGTTTTGTTCCACGTGCTGGCTAGTGAAGCAGGTCTCTCAGCTCCGGAGCCACGCTTCTTGATTTGAGTACTGTGGGGCTGGGACTCTGACAACAGCTAGCTGATAGTGGCCGAAGAAAAGTTAGTGGCTTTCTTTAACACACACATCATGCACCTGCATATACACCTGAAGACACAAACCATGGATACCCACCACACATATACACACCACACATATTTACACTGTCATTCAGTAATATCAGAAAAGAAAGCGGGGCTTTTTTAACTTAGAATTTTAATTTTGTGCATAAGTAGCAACAGAAGAACGAGGAGTTCTAAGGCTTGTACATTATCTTTAGGTGAAAAGACTTCAGATTAGTCTGCTTACAGTATGACATTATCCAGATAACAAAGAGGTCTAGTATGGTTTTTCCTGAAGAAAGGCAATTTGCTACATTCATTAATAACTACTCTGCATTTTCCGTGGAAATACTGATTTGCTGTATGGAGTTTCCAATGTTTACCTATACCTAAAGGAAAGAAAAGAAACACATAAGTAAACTGTGCCAGAAAGAAAGAAAAAACAATGAAATTTTTCATTTTGATAACTTTTTAGGCTTAGAAAGGAAAATCACATCACATATTCACATTATCATTAAGGGACCGTGAGGATCATGAGGGATATAATTATTCCTGTCTCATAGATGGGTAACTAGAAACCAGAAAAGTTTTGTGTTCCATCAATACTACATTCAGATTAATTGGTTGCATATCTGAACATCATTAAAGAGATGGATGAATGAATACATAAAATATAAATGTCTAAATGGCAGAACACACATTTCTCCCATCCTGCACACCAAATAACTACATTTCATCCATCTGCCAGTGGAAAGCATGGTTATGCTGCTGTCAGTCTGATGTACACCTTGCCTCATATCATCTCATGATTCTTTTTTTTTAACTGAAGGGATATTGCATTTTGACTTTCTCCAACGAACTACATATCAATCCAAAGATAAACCAACTCTTCCTCAGATTGCTTTTTCCTACAAGGCAACAATATACTTCGCAACGTGATATTATAGTAGATAAATGTTACACATTTATATAAAATATAAATATTTTAGCAGCCAGTGACTACTCCCTTGATGTAAAAGTACAAATATCTCAAAATTAAACATGTAGAACACTAGCTTATTTTTCTATTTTAACTTATTAAACTGTTTTTAGACTTTTCTAAGAATTTAAGAAATGTACGGCATTGTTCAAAGCTACAAAATGAAAATACCTTATATTAATAAGGATTCAATAGATCATGTTAGGTAAGCCATACTAGGATATCATTAACAGGTTAAATAGATCTATCAGCGCCAACAGGAAAGTATGTATACAATACATTACGTGAAAAAAAAAGCAAGTTAATTCATTCATTCAACATAGCTAAACATATCCCCCTGAAGTGTCCTTATAAAAAAACAATGAGATATACCCTGGTGGCCTAGTGGTTTTAGTTCACCGAAGACAGTCTAAATTCATCCCAAGGTTCCTGGTTCAAGGCCCGGGGTCCAGGGGAAACCACCAAGATGAACAACTAAAAATAAATCAAGTGCTGCTTCCTCCTCTCTCTTCCTGTCTGCCTGCCCGCCTTCATCTCAGCCCACACCTTTCCTTAAATAAACAAAAACAAAAAGAAAAAAATGGAATCTAAATCAGAATAAGCCTTCAGATCCAATTATCAGTTTATGGCAGATGCAGAGAAAAGAGAAACCAAGAGATGAGCAGAATGACACCAACTGGACACATTCTCCACTACAACCTTAACAGGAAAATTATTATTTAATCTAATGGACAAATAAATCTGGCTTTTCAACAAATAAATGGCCAAGAACAAATGAGGGAGAGGGGAACCGTTACAGTTTAAAAGGGAATGAAAAGACCTTAGTCAAATGCCAAGGACAGGTCTTTTTTGGATCCTGATTCAAACAAACCAACTGTAAAAGTTATTAATAAGACAATCTAGGAAATTGTCATACTGAATACTTGAGGATGTTAAGAAATTAGTGTTAATCTCTTTCGATAGGATAACAAACTTGTCACATGTGCCTTCATAGAGCTTTCAGTGTATTTGCAAAACAATATGAGAAATATGATCTAATTCTGTCAAAAAGCCAAAGGCATGTATGTATGCATATATGCCTTTTACAATAAAGTCCGGAATGATATATCAAAAACCATTACCAGAAATGACCTCTGAGAAAGGGAGCTTTAAAAGCATTTATCTGTATGGACAGTAGTGGAGAGCTATTAGAACTTCGGTGGTGAGTGGGATGTGGTATTACACATTTGAAGAAATGTGATCCTGTACTAAAACTTACAGTGCTGTAAAAACCAGTGCTCACCATAATAAGAAAAATAGCTAAAAATGTTATACTAAAAATTTGTGTCACTTTTATAAAAACTATACCTCTAACAAAGATCTCAAAAAATAAAGTTGAAAATCAAGATTGTATACACAGTAAGTGGAACACTGGCCTGTCATATTTTTGAAAAATGAAATGGATATTTGGTTTCCCTTTGTACCATGTCTCACTGTCCCTCGAGGGAAATATGACCGTATTTAATATAAACCCTCTGGAGGACATGTGTGGTTTTCTAGTTGGCTGCTCTCGAGTCTCCCTTTTAACAGTACATTTACTACACATTTGGCTTCATTCTTCAGAGATGCCGATTCTGAGGTGGAGCCCAAACCACTACTTTAAACGAGCTCCCCAAGTCATTTGTTTGTATAGCAAAATTAGACTACTGACTTAGGGTTACTATATGAAGGGCTATAATGTGAAAGAGGAACTTGCTTTGTTTTCTGTGACTCTTCAGGCAGTATGGGGATCATTATGCAGGAGTCACAAGGAGACATATTTTCGTTTAGTATAAAAGATCGCTTGCCCAGACTGGGGGTTGTTAGGGGGAAAGATGGTGCTCAAAGGGTACAAACTTTCAGTGTAAGATGAATAAGTTCTGGAGATGTACTATAAGTATAGTGACTATTGTTTATAATAATGACTGCATATCTGAAAGTTGCTAAGAGAAAAGATCTTAAAAGTTCTTGTCATACACATCAAAAAAGTGGTAACTATATGAGGTGAGGGATGTGTTAACTAACCTTACTGTGGTGGTAATTTTTTTTAAAGATGAAGAAAGGTAGGCAGGAATGAACGTGGCAGGCAGCAGGCAAGAAGGAAGAGAGAAGATGAAGAAGCACCTATCTATTAGGTTGTTCAGGTTTTTTTAAAAGCAAAGGTACAGGCAGGAATAAAGGCAGGTAAGTAACCAGGCAGGAAGAGAAAGGAGGAAGAAGCATTTATTTATTTATTTAAATATTCATTTAAATGTTTTATTTAAATGTTTATCTTGCTTGTTGTCCCTCCTCCCTCACCTCCCAGGATGCAAACCCAGGTCCTTAGGATCTATGGGTATTGCTCTCAGCTGGAGGTGGCAAACCTAACTACTACTCCATCAGGTCACATCATTCATGAATTTTAAACAGTAGTCATGATTTACAATAAATGCAACACCAATTTAAAACTTTTCATGAAAGAAAATTCATATTCATTGCAGAAATTTTTAAAATACAGTAAGTTATAAAGAAGAAAAAATATAAATGCCATTTATAATCCTACGACCCCAAGATACATACTTAAATTGCTTATCTTATTTCCTGGTCTTTACCCCCTCTAAAAATACATACTACCCTTTTTCTCATTTAACAATAATTTTGCACATATTCACATGAAATTAAATATTACTAAAGCACAACATTTTTCTTTATGATATACCATAATTAAACATTTTCTTGAGTTTCATATTTAGATGGTTTTCAAATTCAGTACAACTTTCTAACTACCAGGAAATCACAAGTGATATTATACAGGTTTTTAATACATATAAATATTAATATAATAGAGTTTTGTACTTAGCTGATTTCAGCAAGTAAATATTCAACAAATGAATAGAAATAAATTGTGAAATGAGTATGAGATCAGAAGAAATCACTATGATTTTGCAGATTTCATCTGATAACCTACATTTCTCTAGTCTCAGGTTACTCAATCGTTAAAGAGGGATTAATTACATCTATGAATCCAATGTTACTTAAGATAATATCTCTACTTAATCTTGAGCTTCCCTACAAAAAAGCATTCAATAAGTGCTTAGTGAAAGACTCTTAGATGAATACAAGTGTACTTACTATAATAAAGCACTGTTTTTAAAAAAAAAACTTAAGAAATAATGGCACTTTTCAATTGTTCGAAATAGATTTGTAGACAAATCCCAACTGTTCACTTGCAACTTGTCTAAAAAACCCCAGTTATTTCTCTGAAACAAACACAATTAAATAATTCATATCACTTAAGCCCAGAAATTAAAGATGGAATGAAATATCATCCTGATCCTTACGTTTCCACACCAAGTTGGAAAGGCCATATTTAATATAATTCAATGAACTAAATGTAGGTCTTTTCAGTCGGCACGAACAAGGCTGAAAATAAGCAGAGTGTTTTTACCTGGTTAAAATGGGCAGAGCATGGAATATTCTACTTATTTCCAGGTGAATTCTTCACATTTCCTGGCTTGTAAAACAAAAACAGTGAAAATATTAATGCGGTTTGAAAAGAAATAGTGAAACTTCTCAAAACACCCTTCTTCAGTATTTGCTGAATGCAAACATTATTATTATAATGCAAAGTAACCCATTTCTCACTAAACTGAAGGAATGACTAGGGTTCCCAGGAGGAGGAAATAAAATTCCATAAATCCTCATTATAAAGATTTGGTCAAATAACTGATTCTATAAAAAGTTAAATCAATAGAGAAAAGAGTTCTTTACTACATCATGTTGCTGTCACTGTTAAAGGTCTGTCTTTCTGTCTCTCTAAAGCATCCTCACACTTCTTGGTTAGTGTAAGTTTTTCATGTTTGAATCTTTCACTAATCTATAAGCTTCCTAAGGGCACAATATCCCTAGCATTTCCTAGCACATTTGCTGAATAAACAAATGGAATGAGACAGAACCTAGAGATCTGATGAGTGCCGAAAACAAGTCTGGGTATGTAATTAATGAAAAAAGATGATGAAAATAAGTGAGATAATCACTGGGTCTGGCATCAAAAGCACGTGGTTTTCTACCTACTTATATTTTAAGTCTAAATTACCATAACATAATCTTGCCAAGTAATTCTAGTGATATTCTTATGTATTCTACTATCTATACTCATCAGTATCTCAATCTTAAAAGATTAAGATGCTAAATTCATAAGCTTTTTTATGTCTTAGGAAGAAAATGAGCACACAAAAACATTCCTCTAGCTGAAGAAAACAACTCTGTTGCTAGGCAATTTTTCTTGTTTGGTGACATATCACTTATAGTATAACAAAACATGACAGTCAAATTTCTCACTAAATAAGTATTAAGCCCAGCCACACAATTACGAATCAGATCTCTCTTGGCAGAAACAACCATGATCTCAGGAAAAAAAAAAATTCCGACTTCGAAAAGCCGTTCATGATTTAGTACAAACCGGAAATTTCTTTTTTGCATTTTCAGAGAAATAGTTTTCTTAAAATATCTTATAACTCATTTTCCTTATAATCTAATTTAAGACCTATCTGGTTTTGTTTTCTTTTAGTTTATTCATACATTTTATTTAACCCAACATATCTAAAGTGTGAATTTGCACTTAAAGAACACCTCAATTCAGATTAGCTACATATCAAGACTGAACAGTTAGTGGCCGCCATATTGGACGTCACAGGGCTAGAGGAAAAATCTGAAAAACACTGTGATAGTTAGGTTTATGTCAACTTTTACTAGGCTACTGTAAAAAATATATATATACGGTATTTTCTTACCATGTCCATAAGCGTGATTAATACTTTGTACTAGCAAAATCCAATATTTGTAAGGCAAAACACTTACTTTTAACTAGTATGCACTGTCCTATGAAGGGGAACTTCTAGCAAAACCTTTAAAGTATAACAGGCCCCTGAAATGTCTGAGTCCCTCACCAGTTGAATTATTTTGATCAATTACTTAACTTCTCCAAAATGCAGCTTCCTCATTTATAAGATGGGGATCATAATAGAAACTGCCTCACAGACTCTTAGTGAGCAAAGAGCTTAAGTGCCAGGGCCAACTTCATAGCAAGAGCTCAATAGACACTACATATCCGATGCAGTTCGTTATTTTCCCTTTTTCGATGAGAAAATAAAAGGTAAGGTTAAATAACCTATTCATTCCCCCAATGAAATTCCAGTTCATTGGATATGGTAGGCAAGATAATGGAGCCTCCCTGACAAAGATGTCTGCATCTTAGTCCTAGAACTTGTGACTGTGTTACCAGACATGGAGAAGGAAAATTAAGGGGATATTGGCATTAAGGTTGTTAATCAGCTAGTCTTAAAACAGGGAAGTTCTTTTGTATTTTCTGGGTGGGCCCAATCAAATCACATTATTTCCTATAGTCTGAGAGGGAGGCAGAAGAAGGGGTCAGAGCAGTGGGACATGAAAACAACTTGATCTGGTTTGAAGATGGAGAAGGATACTGTGGCACCAAGATGGACTGTAGCTGCTGGAAGCTGGGAGAGCTGGCAGCTGACAGCAAAACAGACCCTCGTCCTACAACAACAAGGAACCAAATTCTGTCAACCTGAATAAGCAGGACCACCTATTCTTCTCTGGATCCTCCAGAAAGGAATGTAGTCTTGCTGACACTTTGACTTAGCACCAGACTTCTGACCTACAGAGTCTGAGATAATACATTTGTGTTACTTTCAGCCAGTACATTTATGGTCACGTGTTAGGTCAGCATAGAAATGAAAACACTGACACGAGCACTCTTGACTAATAGCTATAAACCTTATGGCTCCATTTTCCACCAGGAGAAGCCATCTTCTCAGGCAGAAGCGAAAATGTACAGGGTCACATGACATCCATCATGTGCTAGTCTGTCCCCTTAAAACGTTCCTCACATGGATAAACACATTTAATCCTCAAAACAGTCCCACGGGGCACTACAACCTCCCGTTTCCTGGAGTGCAAGAGCAATTTCTCCAGGTTTCAAGTCCACCAGGCTGAGCTGCATCCCGCCCAGTCCATTTTTTCTGATACCTAAAGTGTACGCCTTTTGAAAAAGGAGATGATCGTTTTCCCCTCAGGATTTCTAACTTTTTAATTTTGCTAAATACTGATGCTGAGTACCTTTAACTCTTAAAAATTTAAAGAGCAAAAACAAAGAGCAAAGCAAACAATGAACAAATTAATCTCTAGAAAACCCACCCCACTGCCCTTATTTCATTGTGGTAAGAACACTTAACATGAAGTCTACCCTCCTGACAAATTTTCAGTGGACAATAGAGTACTGTTGACTAGAACAGACACAATGTTGTACAGCAGAAATCTAGAACTTATTCATCCCGCATAACTGAAACTTTATACCCATTGACCAGCCACTCCCCAGTCCCCCCTCCCCCGATCCCTGGCAAACACCATTCTATTCTCTAGTCTGTTGCCATGAGTTCGACCATTTTTAGGTTATCTCGTATAAGCAGAATCATGCAGTTTTTGTCCTTCTATAACTGGCTTATTTCATTTTAAAATCATGCAACTTACAGCTCAACTGGAAAGTGTGGAGCAAGCTGAGGAGTTCTGAAAGGAGGAAGAAAAGCGGGGCATATTCATTTACTCAGGGTAATGGCTGCTGATCCCTTTCATTTTCCCGCTGAGCCAGCAAGGGCCTGAGTGCAACTATTAAGAGATTCAGCTTCAGAAGTTCTGCTCCATTTTCATGTCAGTAACTGTTTTTTTTCTAATTATTTATGCAGTTACTTGCCCTTTAGAGGTTTACTAAGATTTTTCTTTTTTGGTTATTGGCCTTTATTAATTATTTTACAATTCTTTGAGAGTACCTTGCTACATTTTTAAAGAACCTAGTGAAAAACTAAAATAAGACATTTACTGGGACACACTGCTGTGTTTAGGTAATTACAAGACAACTCCAAAAGAGGCTTCTTTGACCCTAGGCTGGACACCCACAAAGTGGCTCCCGTCTCTGACACATGGGCGCCGACTACTGTGAGAGGCCCTCAGACTGGCAGCAGCCAGCCAATAAACACTTCCGTGCTTTTTCATTAGAGCTCCTAGAGTCAAACAGTGAAAAACATAACAGGAAAGATCACTAAATCAACTACACTAGAAACTTCTGATGTGGCACAGCCTGGTGGAGCAGTGGCTAGGTCAATTGCCTCGGAAGGAGTATAGGCCACACACCCCTGGGTTCGAGTCCCAGGTCTGGGGTGGGGTGGACAACAACCAGTGTGAACTCAAATGGAAATCAAATACTTCTTCCTCTTCTCTTTTCCTTCCTGCCTACTCATCTTTCTTCCTGCCAGCACCTTCCCTTTAAAAAAAAGATGTATTTAAAAATGATGATCAAAGACAACACTAACAAGACAAGCCTCAAACTGTGAGAAGACATTTACAAGTATGTGGCCAAAGATCTTAGCATCTAGAAAAAAATAATAAAGAAAGGGACAAATAGCATGCCCTGGTGGCCTGATGGTGAAGTCCACAGCCTCCAGCATGGGCAGTCCACATACATCCCAAGGACCCCCACCCCAGGCGGGGTGTGGTAGGGACAACACCAAGATGAACAATTAAATAAAAATATAATCAAATGCTTCTCCTCTTCCCTTTTCCTGCCTGCCTGCCTACTCACCTTCATTCCTGCCTGTACCTTTAATTTAAAAAAAGGGACAAGTGATCCATGTTAAAAATGACCCAAAGACATGAACAGGCAGTTTAGGAAGAAGAATTCAATAAACCTGTGAAAAGATGTTCAACCTCACTGGTAATCAGGGAAATGGAAATTAAAATCACAATGGGAAATTCTGGAGCATCTTGACATGCCAGGTAACAAAAAGGCTATCACAGACTATCAGGGTCACGTCAAAAGACCTTGGAGTAACTTCTACTAGCCAAAATGGGACCATTTAAACTTGAATAAGGGTAAGAATTATAAATCCATCAAATATTTTAAATCTATAAAGCCATCAAGATATTTTAAAACCTTAATTGGTGACCTACTTGAGGATGGGAGAAAACCAACCCATTATTTTGAAAACCAGATAAGAGAGAAAAATCAAGCATTTATCCTGTGTTTCCTACATGAACTATACTGGAGAACTAAACAACAGATGAGGGGAAATGGTTCTTTATCAAAAGGACTCCTGCCAGTATGTGAAAATAAAATAACAAAGAGACTATCGCCGTTTTTCCAACCCCTAGTGGGTCACTGGTCTAAGCACTGAGCATCAACAGCTGCTACCACCAAAGGAGCAAAGTGAAAACCAGGGTTTATGTGGCTACAGAGAGACCCACAGTGTTGGAAAATGGGATCAAACATGAACTTGAGTAAGCAACCTTTTATCCGCTTCCAATCTGCAGGAAATGCAGAGAAGAGAGGAACATGTTCAACCGTGCCCACCCCAACGTGCGATCAGCACGACCCGAAGCAGGGGAACCTCTACAGGACCAAGGCAGCAGGTTCTTTTTCGTTGTTTAAAGGAGAAGCGCAGGCAGGAATGAAGGCGAGCAGGCAGGCAGGCAGGAGGAAAGAGGAGGAGAAAGCATTTCTTTTCTTTAAATTAGTTGTTGTTCCTGCGGGTCCCAGGATGTGAAAGCGGGACCTTGGAATGTACATGGACCGCTCCCATCCCCAACTCCACCAGGGTGCGCCTCCAGGTTCTTTCAACACGGTGCTGCATGGAAATAGATAAGGAAAGGATAGAAGAGGAACCTATAGATTAAGAGGCTTTAAAGGAAAAAACAGGACTTAAAAGCCATATGACGTCAGAAACAATGGACAAGACTGAAATGACAGGGACAATCACTTAGGTGATAAAGCCATAAAGAAAGACAAGGAAGTTATTGTTATAAAACTCAGGGTAGGCGTGTCCTGGTGGAGCAGCGGTTGGGTCAGTCTCTGAAGAAGCAAGACCATGTACCCTTGAGTGACAGTCCCGGGCCCCCAGGGGAAACAACCAGTGTGAACAACTAAATAAAAATAAAATAAAGATACCTCAAAACAACAAAAAAAAGGCAAGGCAGTGGGTATTTTCAGAGGAAAGGAGAGTACTGTGATTAGGATGGGTCCGTGGAGAGGCTGCTAGGGTGGCTGATAAGGCTCAACTTTTTTGTCCTAAATGACGATTGCCAGGGTGTTTGCCTTATAATTCACTTAGCTATAGAAATTATTTTAAAGTTGTTGAAGAAAAGCCTATTATTGGGACAACTGGGGAAATTTGAATGTGAACTTTGTATTAGGCAATATGTAAAAAAAAAAAAAAATGTTCATTTTCCTGCATATAATGGTATTACGTTTATCCATGTTTTTTGAAACACACACTGAATTAACGGATAGAAAGTGCAATGACATCTACAACTCTCAAATGCTTCAGAAAAATAAAATACACACGTGTGAGCACCTGTGCATGTGTAAAAAGATCAAGCAAATACAGCAAAATGTTAATTAGTGAATCTAAGTGAAGGGCATTACTAACTATACTACTTCAGTAGTTTTGACATTTTTCCAAAATAAAATAAAATTGGGAAATAAAGTGAAACCACATATACACATTATCATAATGAAGACATGTTTTAAAAACACCAGACTAGCAAAAATGGAAAGCACTTTGGAAAACTACTTGGCATTATCTGGTAAAATTGATGTACAGATCCTGTGAAGGAATCCTGGCTTAGAAAAATCCTTAACGGGCCTGTTCCCCTCTTGGAATATGGCCTGCCCTTATCTTATCTCTTAAAGGGTGCACTAACTTCAATAAATCTTAATTGCTTTTGCTTTAAAAAAAAAAAAAAGAAAAACTCTTAATAAATCATGACACATGGACAAAACTGCTCACAGCTGTGTAACAGCAAGATACTAAAAACTACTCCAATTAGTCATCAACAAGGGTCTTTTCCCACAAAATAAAATTCTACATCAGTGAAAATGAATAAACAAAAGCCATACGTAAACATTATGTTAAGAAAATAAAATGAGCTACAAAATAATACATACTGGAAGACTCCATGTAGACAAATTTTATATATGTATATTTATTTTGATATATTTATTTACATTATAAAGGCAAACAAACAAGCAAGCTTAATTACAGTGGCTCAGGATACATATGTATGCGGTTAAACTGAAAGAAAAGTTTAAAGGAAAGGGGGAATGAAAAACACAAAATTCCAAACAGGGTTCTCTCTGGGAAGACAAAAAGGTCCATAAAAAACTTGGAAGGCATTAGTAATGTTTGTAATTTCCTATTTTTAAGAGTGGATGTTTGACTGGCATACGTGGCTTCATTACATGTGTATATTCTTTTATCACAAAAATAAAAACAAAACCTTAGGTCACACTATAATAACTATTTCTGGACAGGTCAATTTTTTGCTTCCCAGTTCTGACAGAGTTCATTTTGACTGAAGCAGATAAAATTCCTCTTACCTGACCAATGATAATAACAAAACTAGAAGATCACTCATCCAAACTTTACTGAAGACTCAGTGCAAACATTTAAAATTAATTTCTAAAAGAGAGAGGGATGGGGCAGAGCAGCAAAATGCTACAGACTTATTTAAGGTCTTTGAGAGTAAGACAGCCCCATGGGAAATGACATAATTAATAATTAAGCTATCATTCGTACCATTTAAAGTTTCAGGGCCATTTCAAACATAATGTCCACAAATTTCTTTGAACAAAATAGTTATGAACCTTTGTGGCTCAGGCAGCTGAGACATAGCTGTGTGAACCACATAAGTCCAAGGACCCAGGTTCAAGACTTGGGGCTGGGGCAAAAAAACAAAAGGAAGCAACTAAATAAAGACATTTCTTCCTTCTTCAAATGTTTCTTTCTCCCCTCCTTTCCTTCCTCTCTTTAAAAAACAAAAAGAAACAAAAAAAATGGCACTTCACTGTCAAAAAATTTCTGAAATCTAAAGTATGTAGAATCTTGGTGCTCCCTGGTGGAGTAGTAGTGAGGTCCACTACCTCTGTTCAAGAGTAGTCCACATACATTCCAACACCCAGGTTCGCATCCTGGGGCTGGAAAAAACAACCAAGATGAACAACTAAATTAAATAAATAAAAATGCTTCCTCTTCTCTCTTCTTGCCTGCCTGCATGCTTGTCTTCTTTCCTGCCTGAATCTTTCCTTTAAAAAAAAGTATATACATGCCAAGGTCCCAGGTTCGCATCTTGGGGCACAATCAAGATGAACAACTAAATCTAATAAATAAGTGCTTCCTCCTCCTCTCTCTTCCTGCCTGCTCACCTTCATTCCTGCCTGCACCTTTCCCTAAAAAAGTAGACAGAATCTTGAATATGGTCTTCTGATACAAATCATTTAAAAGCTGTGCTAAATGTTTAAGTAGTGAACATCGATTTTGTTACCTTCTATCAAGAACAGACAGCTATCAGGAAAATTATGCTTGGAAACCCAACAAATGGAAGAACTTTATTATGTCCTTAATGACCCTAAAGAGGACAAGGGCATAACGACTTGAGAAAAAAATGCAGACCAATCATGAGCTAATTAGACATCTTTACTGTCTCACTCCCCGAAGACACCCGTTATGAATCTGAATAGCTTTAATATGCAACGCTTTCAAATTACCACAAAACCTGGCCCGTTTCACTGGCATTACGATCACGTCCTGGTGCTTTGTACTAGGGCGAATTCTCAGAGCAGAGCAAGGCGCTTTCGATCGAGAGGTTCTGGGGGACCCTCCTTGACTTTGGTGTGCATGTGTCTGCCCTGCCCAACACTACAGTGAGCACTCAGGTCCCAGGGGACACCCCCCCTCCCGCCCCCGCCTTAGCTTTGGTGTGCTCCAGCCTGCGGTGACACCACAGTGGCCCTCCGAACCCACGCTGAGTTTCACTTTCCACTTTTCTTTCTAGGGCTGTGTATCACTCTCCTGACATTCTATTTCCTTTCCCAAATAAAACTCAGTGTGGACTTACGGAATTTTTTAAACAGGAAAGAAAGCTTCCAAAGAAAATGTCAGAGAAATGAAAATAAAACTAGGAGTGTTTATTCTTTTAGAAAGATTGCCAAAGGGCACTTGATATTAATCCAGAACTTCCTACTCAAGAGCTAGCTTAATCAGGCTTGATAGGAACGAATTCCTTTAGGAGCCCCCAGTACAAATGCAGTCAAGATTTCACTGGAAGATTATTAATACAAACTATGAGGAGGGCTTGTAATTGATTCTATAATGTTACTTCTAAACTCCAGATCAAAATTCTGAATTAGTTTTGAGTTATTTACTTTAAAGAGTATTTTGATTTCAAATGACTGAAGTAAAAATGAACTTCCTTCAATCTACAATGTAGAATATATATTACTATTAGAACCCTAATTCCTCCTTAGCGAGCTGTGCTTCTGAGTGCCTGGAGACATGATTATTTGTTCTGTACCCACTTTTCTCTATCAGGGAAAGAGCATGTTCCCTCCCGCGAACATGTGCAACATTCAGTCAACTATGTGGCTGCTAGAAGAGACAAAACATCCATAACGAACCCTTACAATTATATAGCCTCCGCCCTCTGCCACTTGTCCACCACATAGCACAGAGAATGTGGCCAATCGCTGATGGATGGCTCCCAGCATGCCATGATTCATGTCCTCAGAAGGGCTGAGAAGACTAGGGGATGAACAGATAAGAGTCACTAAAGGAAAGAACAGAGCCCAATGATAAAAAGGAATCTTGGTTGTCTTTTGTTCAGGAGCAGAGTATGTTCCCTTTGAATCTGTTTCAGATACTATGCTATACTCTGAGCAAATGATAAATACAGTACAATGGAAATGACTGTCTTAGACAGCTGTGGCATGAATTTCATGATCACCATGGATTCAGTCCTGCTGAGAATAACCAAATGTGCACCAGCTCTGCTGCTCTTTCAATAAAGGCCACCAGAGTATCTGAGCAAGAGGCCTAACTAAAAACAAGCAGCAAAAGCAAGACCAAGCAACAGTATTAACCAGAATTTTACAAAACCCTAGAGAAACCACATATTAAAACCAAAAGGAAAATAACAAAAAAGATCTTTCTCACCTTTTGAAAGTTCTCCTTCCAAAAATCTTCTACGACTATGTATCCGCGTAAACCCCAGTCATATAATTTCTCTCCACTGACCTTAAAACAAAAATATAAAAGATTCATTGTTATCCCATATAGAACCGGTAATGAAGAGAATTTTCTGTTTTCCTTTTTCCTGTTCCCAAAAGAACTGCATCTGTGCACATGACAACCACGTAAGTCTTAGGACATACATACTTAAACTGTGCATTGCACACAAGGACAAAGATAGTAAGAATGCTAGAAGAAGAAGAAAAAGTTTGGTTGTATATAGCTATCTTTTAAAATAATTCACTATAAATTGCAGGTGGATATTTCAAACTTTCACAATTTCAGGGGCAAATGTAGAAAATAATTGCTGACATGAGAAATTCCTCAAAATCAGATACATAGTAAATGTTTCTACCTAACACATTCAGCACATTTAGTCAACCAAGTCATATCGGCCAAGGTGAAAATCAATCATTCACATTACAAAACTAGATAAAAAATATGCAAACTCAATTTTAAAAAATTGTCAGTTTTCCCAGGACCCCCAAAGCATAAATTCTTTGAGGGATTTTGCCTCCTGATCTGAAATCCTTTCTGAGAGGCAGGCCCTAAGGTTGGAGAATATTTTGAGGTCAGGGAGCTCATTTCATTAAAATGCACTGTCCTCCTTTGGCTAGTTGGCTTTAATAGTTGGAAACTTTTTTTTTTACCACCTCTGGACCCAGGTCTCAAACCCAGGTCAACAGCTTTCATAGTCTGTGCCTTAGCTGCCTGAGCCACAGAGATGGGCTGGAAACATTGAGATTTCTTAAAAAAAAAAAAAATGCTTCAGGTGGTTTGTCCTGGTGGCTCAAGTGTAAAGTCCATACCTGGGGCACAGTTCACATACATTCCAAGGTCCTGGGTTCTTGGGACAGCAAACAATTAAAATAACTTAACTGTTTCTTCCTCCTCTCTCTTCCTTCCTGCTTGTTGCTGCCTGCCTTCATTCCTGCCTGCCTTCCTCAAAAACAAAAAGTGGTATGTGCCCTGGTGGTCTAGTGGTCTAGTACACCATTGGAGCAGTCCCACATACATCCCAAGGTCCCTGATTCAAGACCTGGTACTGGGAGGGAACAACAAAATAAAAATAAATAAAGTGCTTCTTCCTCCTCTCTCTTCCTACCTTCCTTCCTACTTGCATACATTTCTGCCTGCACCTCTCTTTTAAAAAAAAAAAAAAGTTTCAGGGCACACCCTCATGGAGTAGCAGTTAATTACACTGCCTCAGAAGGAGTGTAGACCACATACACCCCAAGGACCTGAGTTCACATCCTGGGTCCAGGGGGAACAATCAATGTGAACAACGAAACAAAAATTCTTCTTCCTCTTCTCTCTTCCTGCTTGCCTACTCATCTTCATTCTTGCCTGTACCTTTCCTTTAAAAACAACCCACCTCAGGTACATTGCATTTATTACTCCTACTTATGACAAAGAATGCTGATTATTCTTCCATAAGACTGTATGTCAAACTTCTGAGAGTGGTTATTTTCTTTTTAATTTTTATAGTCATTAATCTATGGATAGCATGTTCAGTTACAAATCACTTTCCCGTGAGCTATCTCTATTTCGTGAAACAACCCTGTTCAGAAAGTAGGCAAAAATTATCAGGAAAAAAATTAGAGGTCAAGCAACTTGTCTAATGTCATAGTTTAGAAATTCCAATGGTTGTTGCAACATGCTTGCTTCTCACAAGTTACACTCTTCCAGTTGTTCTACTGCTCTTTTTTTAAGATTGCGCATTATTCAGAGAACACTCTTATAGATAAATTGATACATAATCATTCAAAATCACTCATATATAAAATCACTCATTTTGCGATAGTGTGGATACTAAAATTTGCTTCACTGGCTCAACAGTTATAATATTTTAAGGACTTTTTATTCTTATTGCTGAATTTACCTCCTCCAGACACTGGTAATGACTTAGTTTTCATCAGCCATTTTTGAAAATGTTTGTTATCCACTGACTTATATTTATTTCATTCAAAGAATTTCCCCAACAAACCTTAGTTTGTGTAGAAGAAAACAATTCAAAATTAAGTTAAGATAAATTCAGTAACAAGCAGTAGCATCCTCTGCTCACACATACTCAGTCAATATATTCTTTTATATATTAAGCCTAGAAGAAAAATTAACATTATATATGCATAATCTTTCCACACTGCCTAAAAGTACATCATTTATGATCAGTAAGCAAGTGTCAGAGAAGAGAAACCATTTTTTCCTCTTCTCTACTGGGTTCTTGGCTGAGACATCCCTATAATAAAAGAGCGCAATAGGAGAAAAACAAAGGTTTAATAACATATATATATATATATATATATATATATATATATATATGTGAGACCTAGGAAACTAACTCCCCAACTGATCCTTAAATCATGAGATGTGATTCAATGATCGAACCCACCAATGGACACAGTGAGCATTTACCATGCATATGGCACTGTTCTTAGTGTTTTACACTTTCGAGAAAAAAACAACATTCTTTTTGTACCAGGAGTAAGCCCGAACAAAACAGTCAACTTTATTTGTTATGTAAGGGTTTCCTTGTACTTATAGCCAAACACTACTGAACAGAAAACAGAACAGAGTAAGTGGCCTGTCCAAGGCCAGGAGATTCTTAAATGGAAACTGGGAAAGAGGAGCTAAATGATACAAAAAACAGTATCAGAAAATCTCTTTCAACCACTGATGCTTGCTTTGTTTTATTGTGGTAAAATAGACATAACATAAAATGGACCATTTTAACCACTGTAAGGTGTACAATTCAGTGGCATGAAGTACACTCACAATCGTTTGCAACTATCATCGCTAACCATTTGGGGGATTTTTTAAATTATTCCAAACAGATCCAGTTTTTTTTTTTTTTTTTTTTAAGGAAAGGTACAGGCAGGAATGACACCGAGTAGGCAGACAGGCAGGAAGAGAGAGGAAGAAGTATTTTACTTTAGCTCCATTTTAGTTATTTACACGGGTTGTTTTCCCCCAGACCCGGAACTCGAACCCAGAGGTATATGACCTACTTCCTTTGGAGACGATTGGCCTAACTGCTACTCCACCAGGGCACACCCCACTAATGAATAGTGAAAATAAAGTTAAACGTTTTACTCTGACTTACTCCAGGTACAAAATAAAAGCAACTGAACTGTTAGAAAGATCTTACTGGTGCTGCCACCAGTCATCCTTTCTCATACCTGGAGTCACTGAATTCTCACCAATGACTGCAGCCTGACCCGGAGTCCAGACTCGATCCTGGGAGCTCGAGGTCAGTTGAGTCTGGCTCAGAGCCCTGAGCACCCCATTCCAGTGACTGTACCACTGCTCCTCCTAGGACCGAGTCTCTGTGTGATGTGACAGCCCTGGCAACTGGCTCCATCTCCGTAAGCTGTGCAGAACCTTTGGAGGCTCCTGAAAAGCTAGTGTGTGCCTAGCTCTTTCTAGTTTTCCGGGGGATGCTGTTTAGAGGTCCCAGTCCAGACACCACTGCCTTGAGAGAGTCTAGTCTGCATCATTGGTTCTCAAATGCTTTGGGCATTAAAATCCCCTGGAGGGTTTGCTGACAGATTGCTGGTTCTGACCCTGAGTGATTGAGTCTGGGCTAGAGCCTGAGAATTTGCACTGAAACAAGTTCCCAGGTGATCACACTTTGAGAACCACTAGTTCAGCTGCTATGGACTGAATTGTGATACACCCCTGCCCCCAAATTCATATGTTGAGGTCCTAACCCACAATGTAACTGTATTAGGAAACAGGGCCTTTGAAGAGGTAATTAAGGTTACATGAGGTCATAAGGGTGGGGCTCTACTCCAATATGACTAATGTCTTATAAGACTAGACATCACAGATGTGCATGGACAGTAAGGCCATGTAAGGACACGGCAAGGAGGCTGTCACCTGCAAAGTAAGGAGAGAGGCCTCAGGAGAAATCAATCCTGCTGACAGCTTGATCCTGGACTTCCAGCCTCCAGACTGTGAGAAAATTAATTTCTGTTGTTAAGCTCCCCAGTCTGTGGTACTTTATTGGAGCAAGTCGAGTAGACCAAGACAACCCTTGGCCCATGCTACTCTCCAATGTGTTCTACTTACTGGTAGGCCGTCAGCTGTGGCTGAAAGGAATGGTGAACTGAGAGCTTCCAGGAAGGGCATTCCCAGCAGGGGGACTCACGAACCTAAGTCCCCAGCAAGGAAAGCAAATCCAGCAATGACCAGAGAGTAGAGGGTCAGAACGCAGCCTATACCTGCGTTTCTACCCAAAATAGAACTATACATTTCTACCCAAATAGAATTATACAGTACAACTGGTCCTTTGTACTGGCTTCTTTCATCAGCACAATGTTTTTTAAGAGAACCACCATTTCTGCGGGAGCAGAAAAAAGGGCTTTAACCACATATGCCCAGAGAATGACCAACGACTGTCAGCTTTGAGATTTGGGTCTCTAGATCGCTACCTAAACACTGAAAAAAGGGATTTTTATATTTTCTCTAATTAATAGTCAAATTAGCATGCATTCTCTGAATATAAACATTATTAGAAGAAAGACCAGAACTGAGATACATGGTGGAAAAAAAGATTCAATTTTGGTGTAGTTTATCTGTACAAATTTTAATCTGGTGTTACAAAACCTGCAAAATAAAACTAATTAGTAAATTCAAACATATGTTAGCGAAGAATGAAGAACAGCCTGGCTTGGTGGGTCTAACTCACCTGGACAAATACGATGGCTTGTTGTGGATAATAAACAGAAGCAGCTAATCCCATGAATCCAGGCGGATACACCAGCTTCTTTATTTTTGACCCTATTAAATAAAGTTTGCAGACACTGGTGGATTATTTTTCATCCTTACCATTACAAGTCACCTTGTATATCTAAAACTGAGTGAGACTCCTTTGTTTCCAGACCGGCAGGGAACACACCTACATAACAGCACAGGCACCCATAAGAATGACTTTTTCGTAGTTTTTTTGAGCTATACTTCACACACGTCACCATGAAAGTGTAAAATTCAACAGTTTTTAGTGTATTCACAGAGGTGTGCAGCCATCACCATAACCACTTCTAGAACATTTACATCGCCCTGAAAAGAAGCCCTCTATCCCTTTGCTTTCATCCCCCAACTTCCCCATCACCCCAGCCTAGGGAACATTTAAACTTCTTCTGTTCCTACAGATTTGCGTTCTCTAGACATTTCTACCCAAATAGAATTATACAGTATAACTGGTCCTTTGTACTGGCTTCTTTCATCAGCACAATGTTTTTTAAGAGAACCACCATTTCTGAGGGAGCAGAAAAAAAGACTGTAGAAAAGAAAATCACACATCATTTTCATTTTTAAGGGTTATGTCCTTTTATAGTAAACTGACTTCCTATTTAAATACTGAACACAAGTATTCCCCTCTTCTCCTTTTTCATACTCCACTAAACTAACAGCAAAAGAGGAAAATATAGATGATTATCAAACACTCAATGAAGAGAAAATGGAGAGAGAGACTATTGGCACTAAGAAGTGTCAACCAATTTGCAGAAAATGGAGACTGGATGGAAGCAAAAGACA
>RJWH01008796.1:0-27591 GCA_004363575.1 Solenodon paradoxus
AGAGAGAGAGAGAGAGAGAGAGAGAGAGAGAGAGAGTAGGGAGGACAGAGGGGTGGGAAGTGAAGACAACAGCAGCCTGTTTCCAAATCTTAGCAGATTTCTAATTAGGATAACATTCATCTCTTCTTATGAGAAAATATAAGCAATGGGACTCATCTCTGTCTCGCTTACATGTACGCGGAGACAGGCGGCCCCGAGCTGCCTTGAACTCTGCAACTGCTGGCTGAGAATCTGGCACGAGCTATCTTTGTCTCCCTATCTTTTCTTGAAGCCTTTAGCAATTGCTAACAATCCTATTTACTCTGTGTACCAGACAAACACAGTTACCCTCGCCATCTCACTATTTTTATCTAATATTGAAATTTTTCTCCCTAAGAGCAGCCCTGAATATATTATGATATCTGCTGAATAAATGATGTGTGTAATATACTGTGCAGAGATGGTATTTATGAAGCTAGGCTCTAACTGAAAGGAAGGGATCATTCAGTTCTCGTTTGAAAGGAAATTCAATTGGATACATTTTCAGGAAAGCAGAGTCACATTAAAAAAAAAATCCTTGCGAAACTTTTGGATTCAAGGCCAATTTCTCCCTATCCTTCACGGGCTAGACTGCCCAGCAATTTCCAGCATATTTTTCCTGCAGATTTAAGGTTGTCTCCCTGTTCTTACCTGAGCTGTCTCCCACTAATAGAACCATTCGCATTGTTTCATACATAATGATATGCCCAAAACATTTAACAGCATTGGAGACATCACTGGTCATTTTCTCAACATGCCGAGACATAAAAGGGGGATTAAAACATTGATACTTTAGGGAGGAAGAGGCAAGAAGAAAGCAGCTCCTGATTCCACGATGGCTTTGCCAGCTAGGTGATGTGTTTAACAGTCTCCGTGTAATTTCGTTTTGCCTTTTACAGTTCGTTAAGACTAACCACAGCAGTGGTGGTTGGTAGCAAGGCATGTTGACTTCATACTTTGTGATCCATTTAAATCTGGCTTTAACCTCTTTAATTTTTTTTCCCCGTTGTTGCAGATTGACTCCCAGTGAACTGAATATTAAAAAGATATTACAGGGAAAAACAACCTGCCCAGCTGATTGTTTCTTCCCAAAATGGATGTGATGAGGAGTGCATGCTTTCATTTACATAAACAATCAGTGGAAAGGCCCTCTCCGAAGGTGAGCGTTCATATTTGATGACATCCTGATTGTAACCATAAATAACAATATTTTCATTGTTGGGTAATAAACATCATTACCCAGTGTGCTTTAGGTGAGTGGGCACTTAGCAGGGTAAGTAGGAGATGAACAGGAAGATTAAGGTGAAGCAATAAGCGGCAGGCTAGCCTCACACATTTAAGGTGGATAATAAATGTCATTGCCAGGGACCCGCTGGTAAATCTGACAAGGGTGTTCGACACACCTGGGCTTCCTGGGGCAATGGGGTTTCCCAAGGCAGAGAAACCGTTTCGCTCGCCCCACAAGCCTGTGTGGGGGCACTGAGGGTGCGGGCTCTGTCCTTGATGGCCCCGTGATGCAGCGAGACGCCGAGCCCCACAGACTGGTGGTGACAGCGCACAAGAGAACAAGTTTCTCTGAGCCTCTCTGTGAACATTCAGAAGGGGACCTGCAAGTTCAATGATGAATAAGAACAACCAGCCTGGTTTCTATTCTTTCTTGAACTTTGCCTTGAATCAGTCTTCTTGCTGGTGGAAAAGCAAGCCCAGAGAAAAGCACTAAGATTCAAAGTCAAAGCATCAAAGCACTGATGCAGACCAGGATCAACTGGGGTCCCATCGCTGAAAGCAAAACAATTTCCTGGATGCCCCCAGCCGGGCTGTCTCCTCCAAATCCCCTTTCCTGCATCCCTTCAGGACATCTCCCTCTTCCTTGTGACTTTAAAAAGTCTACATCCCACATGAAAGGTGGGGTGGTGGTTTTTGGACACAATCCACCAAACCCTGAAGTTATCGATGACTTGAATAAAACACTCTCCCTCTCAATATCCAATCCCATGCTTCTGTTTGGCACTTGGTGATGGGTGCAAAGAATGTCAGCACTTTCAATTCACCAAATGTTCTGGACAGAAGAGCTGGAGTCTTTATTTTAAAATGTGAATTGTTACTTAAAGCTTTAGATATAGATATAGATATAGATATAGAAATAGATATGAAGGCAGGCAGGAAGAGAGAAGGAGGAAGCACTTTTATTTATTTTAGCTGTTCATTTCAGTTCTTTTCCCTGGTCCTGGACGGTGAGCAGGGTCTGTGGGATGTAAGTGGGCTGGTCCCCATGCATAGGCTTAACACCCGAGCCACCCACACATGTAGGCTTAACACCTGGGCCAGAACACCCCAATTTTTTTAAGAAAAGTAGGGAAGGGGAGGAGAAAGAAACATTTTAAGGAAGGAGGAGAGGAAGGATGCATTTATACTTATTTGTTGGTTTTGGTTGTTTCCCCTGTCTTAGGTCACAAAGTCTAGTCTTTGGGTTTTACATGGTCTATATCCCAGCTGCTGCCTTAGCTCTGAGCCCCCAGGGAGCGCTTTTTTTTTTTTAAGAGAGGAAGGAAGGCAGTGGAGAAAGAACCATGGAAGGAAGAAAAGAAGGAAGGGAAGAGAGGGAGGAGGAGAAGCACTTTTATTTATTTTCAGTGGTTTCCCATACCCTGGGTCGCAAACCCACCACAGTGGGCTGTGCATGGTCACCAGTCAAGCCCCTAGCTTAGCGCCAGAGTCACCAGGGAGTTCCTTAAAGAAATACTTTAAACCCAAGATCACAGTATCTTCTAAGTAGAAAGAGGGGCAAATGTCATAGTGACAAAAGCTATGACAGTAGGTTGGAGGAAGATTGTGAAAGGGGTAGTGCCCAGCAGCTGCAGCTCAGCAGAGGGCCTGCATTGAACCCTGGCAGGGTCATTCACAGCCGTGTGTGCCTGTGGGACTGGTTTCTCCACGCAAGACTCAGTTTCCTTGTCTGCACAATGCTGACGCTGACAACAGCGTGTAGATGGGGGCCAGGGTCTGGGAGGCTAAAGTGACAGTCCTGTGGTAACTGTGCGGACAGATGTGAGGCCAGCCCGTGGGACCTGGCCGGGGGGCAGCCCACTGTTTGCCAGTGTCGTTACCTGGGGAGAGCACCAGTGCCAAGACCACGCTGGCCACAAGGCAGCAATGTGACACCCAAGGAGAGGGATTTTTGTGGCAAAGGGAAACACGCTTCATGAAGGAAGAAGGCGTGGGAGTTGGCCATGCATTGTGGAGTTTATGGTGACGGTGCTTTGAACAGAAACTGTTATAGGTTTATTTAGGAAATCTGAGTTTCATAAATGACATAGGTGACACCTGTTTATATAATTTTTGCTCCAAAGCTTCTGTTCTGACCTGGGTCTTTGTCATTTCTTGGGAGAATGGATCTCAACATTGACAGTCTGACGGGAGGGCATGAAATGTCCAGTCGTTTCTGGGCGAGGATGAACTCTTCTGGACTTGCAGGTGTCTCTCTTTGTCACTTTACATCTCATCATGTAATGGTCATTCTTTGTCAACTTGACTGGACCAAAGTCTCTGTTTCCTAGTTGTATATTATTCTAGGTATTTCTGTGAGTGTACTTTGGGATGCTATTAAAATTTAAATCAGTGGACATTGAGTAGAGCAGATTGTTCTCCATAATGTGGATGAGCCTCATCTAGTTGAAGGTCTGCATGGAAAAACAGCTATGGTCTTGGACTTGAGCTGCATCTCCTTCGTGGGTCAACCAGGGTCACTGCAAATTTTGGGTTTTCCAAGCTGCCACAATGACGAGTCAATTCCTTAAAGTAAATATCTCTCTCTCATCTATTCATCCATCCATCCATCCACGCACTTACCCATATATCCATCTATCCATCATCCATCCATCATCTATCCATCCATCCAACCATCCATCCATTTATTTAATCATCTATCATCTGTCTATATATTGCACATATACTGTTGGTTATATTTCTCTGAAGATTCTGACTAATACATACCACAAAAAGGAATACAAGCCCGTGTTGGTAGGATTCTCGAAAACTAGGCCAACAATCTCTTCAAGAAATGGTGTTTGAGGTCTTGATGGCATGCATTGGGGTTCTAGCACGGGCACCCCCTGATGCTTTGGCAAATGTCTGCCTTAGCCTCTCTGCATTTTGCTTTCCTCATCATTACAGGGCATTGATGGAATCTATGCTCCAGCCTACTTGAAAAAAATGAAATGTTGTGTTACATGACTTTCTGGTCCATGGAAAACACTGATCAAATGTTGGTTCTTCTGCTTTACTGTGAAAGCAGACTGCTTGGGAGAAAGTTTTACAGTTCCCCCTGCCTTTGCCAGTTGCTGAACATTCTTAACAAAACAGGAAAGGAAGAGAGTTGGTGAGGTCAATTGAAGCCCCAAAATATTTTCCTTTAATTCAAGTTTTGTCCCATCGATAAGCAATGTCAGAAATTGGCCAAACATTTTATGGCTTAGAAAGGCTATAGCTAGGAGAAAACAAATTAAATAAGATAGTTACAAAATAAATTCTCTGGTTCTAGGTTTTGTTTGTTTTCTCCCTTAAATGAATGACTTGATGCAACTGTTAACCAGCATTTGTCTATTTTACAGCTGGTGCAATTATTTTGTCAAAGGTTGAAGGTTCGCTTTTTTTAATCTTTGAAAAAAGTTAGTTTACAGTTTATTAACTTAGATGACTAGAAATCACTCCCATGAGCTTCTTAGCTGCAATAAGACCTCAGAAATGTGAATTCTTAAGACCAATCTGAATGATTTAAAAACATTAACCGCCCTCATTGAAACAGCGGGAGGAAAAATAGACTGTTTTTACTCTCCCCCTGCCTTTAGAATAAAATTTCTGTATTTTCACCACAAGTGACCTGAATATGATTATTCTGTTCTATTTCCTTGAAAAACAAATGGCCATTTTCTGTAATGATGATAATTATGTAGGCACCTAGCAGAATATCCAGTTGCATGCTCTCTAGTGTCACACTCTGAGCTCACTCCAGAAAAGAAGGATTATTTATTGATTATCTGTTATTTAGTGGAAGGAAGGAAATTCACGGAGACGACTAGCTTACTCAACAGAAGTAGCTGAGAAAAGTCTGGAACCCGAAGTAGCCTGGGGACTAAAGCTGTGAACTGTTCTTAGGTAAACTGCGTGTCTAAACTCGACATATTTGATAATAAATTGAGGCCCAGCTCCCTCCCGATGCCTAGGTCACTCCCCCTTTTTATTCTTCTCTGTATTCAAAGACACACCCAGCTATGCCTCAGTCCTGATAACTAAAGACCTCATTTCCATTCTACATCCAGTGTGACCTGCTGAGTGCCGACCACAGGTTGCAGTGTAAGAGGGCAGACTGGACATCACCTGTTTGGAGTGCAAGGTCTCCCTCTGACATGTAATAACTGTCTGGTTTTGTCCAACTTCCTCCTCGCCCCTGACTTCCATTTGTTCTGTTTATAAATGGAAGAATACCATCCAACTGAAAGAGTGGTTATTGCTGTTAAATAAGACAATGTGTACACGTGTATGAGGGTCAATGGCAACCATATAGTAGGTTCTTACTACACGCTGACTTTATATCCCCCTTCCATGGACAGAGTTAATTTTGATTCAATGTATTAGCATCGGCGGGGAGCTATGGGAAATGTGAGGTCTGTTGAGGAGGTGCTGGACACGCCAGTTCTGCCCCTTCTTCCTGGACATGACTGGACACCTCACCTGACATTGCTGCGTCTCTTCTGAAACAGTCCTCCAACCTCCCTCCCTCTCTGGCTCAGTGAAGGAAAGTATAAAGTGTAACACACTCTTTCCTTCAGGTACAAATATTTTAGAATAAACTTCAGCAGATAGTGAAGAGTTTACTTTTCTTAGTGAATACTGGTACCTTTCCAAGTATTTAGTTATAGAATATGGTCAATTCATGTAGAAATAAGTCACACACCTAAATACAGACACACACACCAGAAATGTAGCATTTCAGGGACAAAATGAACATTTACTGACTTAGTATTTGACATTTCACCTGATGATTCTTAGCCTCTGCATAAACCACTTCAGGCGATGATTGACATTTTTGAAATTTGTATTTGGAGAGACTTCCAGAGGCCAATCGAGAATCCCCTTCAGAGCTGTGTGACAGATGTCTGTCCTCTGCTTGAACGTCTGCCATCTAGGGTGCCCACTCCCTGGCATGCACTCTGCATCCGATGGTCAGCAGTGAGTGAGAGCTGTCAAGTTACCTCTCCTGTCCAGAGCACAGCAGCTTCTCTAATCTCTACCATCCCCCAGGACTCCACCACCTCAGGCAACCAAGAACTGGTGGCCTATTTTCCTATGGGGGATTGCAAGTGACTGAAATGTAGTCCATCCTATTATCACTCTTGTTTTGACAGCATGCATTAGTTTCAGTGTGACTGAGGTGGTGGGGGCAATGGAAGCATTGCCATATCGTGCATTCGCTCACATGCCATTTCCTCTGCAAGAAACATTGGGTGAAAGAAGAAAAGTGTTCTCAGATGAATGGACTTGTCTGGGCATGCAGACTGCACAGATGCACACACTTCTTTGGTCACAGCTCTTCACCTCCGACCCTGCAGTTGTCCTCCAAGGTCAGACAAGTCCCTTCTGCCACTTTGCAACAACTCAGGAGCTTCAGTCCTCCCCACACCCACTTCCACAGCAAATTCTGAGTCCTTTTAAAGGTCATATTTTTGCAGGATTCATCTATTTATCTATCTATCTCTATCTATCATCTATCTATTCATCTATTATCTATCATCTATCTTCTATCATTCATTGATTATCATCTAGCTATATATGTATCATTTACCTATCTAATCTGTCTTCCATCTGGCTCTATCATCTATTTATCTGTCATCTATCATCTTTCTATATATCATCTATCTATCTTCATCATCATCATCACCACTATCATCTCTCTAGTAATCATTTGACATCGTTACACTGTCATTGGGCCTTATTTTTTCTTGTCAACGTGTCATTGATAAGGTATTAGAATTTGTGCCCCAGTCTAATTTGCGCAATCTCGTCATTTTATTGCACACCTTTGCGTAATGGATAATTTTTCGGAGAACCTATGACACATTACTGTGGAACTGGCTGTAGAACGTGCAAAGTGGGTATTTGTCATTAAGGTGCATCCTCACTTTCTCTCAATAAGACAGTGTGTGCACCTGGCCTGGTGCTGGCCTCCCAGAGTGATTAAACACATGCGATTCCTGTTCTCCAAAAGCTTATAGATTACAGACCTATCGACCTACCAATTCTCCTAGAAGAGAGACTACTTTGGCAAATGATGGAGGTTCCAATGGTGTGGTTTCCAGCTCAGTTAATCTAGCCACTAAGACAGGGAAGAGGGGAGAAATTCTGCTTGGTGACCTCCTGGATAAATCTATGGCAAGTGTGTGCATGAGCTTTAAATCAGTTCAGTCCCCCTTCGACGCCTGAAATAACCATTACATTGGCCATTTTAGAAGCAAGGGAGCAGAGAGTGTTAGGATCTTCCCAAGAACTAGGACTCAGTCCCATTGAGCTCCAACACAAATTTCAGTGCCTTTTCCCATAGGCTTGGTCTCCTCCACTGTGCTCTCTGGTCTACGCGGCATCCACTCCACGGAGTTAAGAATGAAACCTGCTCTCAGGATGGGGAATTTCTCATCTGGAGAGCACAAAGCAGTCAGAGAGATGAAAGTGGGGCTTGTCGAATACAAGTGGGTGGACTTCATCTGGCCAGCAAGGATGAAAAAGGGAAAACAAGCCCGTAAATTATTCACAAAAATGACTTGTCACTGAATATAATTCAAAAGGAGATCAAATATTTTGTGCCATTGTAAAGTAATCGTAAATGCAAGGCAATTGCAAAGCTACATTGTAAGTGGTACCTGAGGGATTATTTGGGGCCAGAAATGGCCGATACAGGGGCATTGCAGCTATTTGGAGGGGACATGGAAGCCAAAACCTGGACCAGCAGCCAGAAGTGCAGCAAGACAGATGACTCATGCTGCTCCTAGGACTTGCATTTGTCGCTGCAGATGACCTTGTAATTCGATTACCTTTGACCTTGGAAATTTGTATTTCCTGATGTGGTTGACATGCCCTCTCAGTCAGTCTCTGCTGCTCACTCAGCCTTGGCCAGTGACACTGGACTGGCTGCAGGGGAAAGAGCCTGGAAGACAGATGAACAGGAGGCTGGGAAGAAGAACCTGTGTTATTGACCCTAAAGTGATGATGATGGTCTCCTGTCCAGAAGACAGTGTCCCTTGGAGACTGTGGTGAGAATAGCATGGCTCCCTTTGAGAACAGCACATTTTATTCAAACTCTAGTGGGTGGAGGAAAACATCCCATCTGACATGACTACAGCGGACACCTCCTTATGTTCTTTTCTCTCTGCTTGCTCCTTATATTTTCATGCCCACCTCTAAGAGCACATAAAACGTGTGACATGCAGGAAGATGAGGAGATGACAGACTTTTTCCAACATCTGAATTTCAATCAGGGTGGAATTTGCCTTCATCAGAGGACAGTGATCTTTTCACAAACACTCCCCTATGTCCTGAGGCACACAAAATTCCCAAATCCCTAAAATGTTTCATCTGAAGATAAGATCATTTTGCTGGAGCCTGGACTGAAAAAAGAAAGGGTGGTGATGGTTGGAGGGTAGAGGGATGTCCTCTATCAGATGCAGCCAGGAAAGTCCTGCTGCTCAGGGAGAAGGCAAATTAAAGGCTCCTATCTTATCTGTGTTTCAATTAAAACCTTAGTTTTGATCCCAGCAGTATAACCTATTGAAGTCTTTCTAAGCAAAAAATGCCGTTGTACAGGGTGGACGTTAGAGAGCTCTTTAGCGGACACGTTGTACATGCAGTATGGGCTAGTTTTCATGAGTGGACGACGGGACACGCCATGTTTTGAAACTTACTAAGGTGCATAAGGGGAATTCCTGGAGAATTCTCTCTTGCAGGGTCTTTTTCTCCCCCTTTGCCCTTATTTGAATATTTGCAAATCCATCCCAACTGTCCAAAAACTCACAGCTAAGAAAGGGGGATAGGGAGAAACCCAAGAAGGAGTTGGGAGCTCTCTGAGTTTCTTCTTGTTAAACTCCTTTTGACCCTGAGTTCAGAGACAAGTTGATCCCAACCACGCAGGTGAAGAGAAATGGGTGTTCAGTCTTAGATGTGGTCTCAGTGCAAGTGACCTTCATTGAAATAGCCTGGGTGAGCTCTGTGGAGGAGACCTGGCACCCCAAGCTAAATCGTAGACACAGTCAGGCATCGAACAATAGACCAATCAATCAAACAAAAGGGGAAGGGATATAAGTTATGCTTCAAAGTGTGAAATGTGGATTTTAAGTGAACCAGCAAGGAATTAAGAGAGAATCTTTTCTTTTTTTTTATTTTAATATTTATTGAGGCAACTTTGATGAGCAAAATAATATAAATCCTACGTACAGGTTCAGTGTTCCTCAAATATATGTCAATACACTCTGCCCTTCACCCAATGACCAAGAGTCCTCCACCCCTGTCCATTGGACCCCACCACCCATACTACCCACCAAGCCCTCTCCACTGGTCACCTCAGTTCTGTTTCCATGTCTGAGAGTTGGGTCTGTTTTGTCTATTCATTTGCTTTGTTTCTTTATATTTCATATATGGGTGAGATCATCCTGTGTTTGTCTTTTGCCTTCTGATTTATTTTAGTTTTCTCTCCTCTATTCCACCCATGGTGTCACAAATGACAGGGTTTTATTTTAGGATTGAGTAGTGTTCCATTGTGTATATGGACCACATCTACTTCATTCATCTGTTGATGGGCACTTAGGTAGTTTCCAGATCTTGGCGATTGTAAATGATGCTGCAGTAAACATGGGGGTACAAATATATCTGTGAATTCTTGTTTTTGTATCTTTGGGAGGACAAATACCCAGCAGTGGAATGAGAGGATCAGTGGGATTTCTGCAGGAGCGAGGGCTTCTATGTCCAAGGAATTGTAATGTGCAATCCTCCGAGGTCAAAGGGATAAAGTCGCAAATTGCCTGATGGAGCTGGAAGTGTGAAGCACAGCAGGCCCTGTTCTGCGTGTGCTTCCGGCTCCATCCACACATCAGTAAAATGACGTATTATTTCTGCCTCCGCTTTGTGAATGAAAGTGGCTTGCCAGAGGGCACGGAGCTCAGGTACACACCAGGGCATGTGGGTCAAGGCTGGAAATGTGTGGGGTGCTGTACAAAGTGCAGATCTGGAAGCTGGGACCCCATCTGGCTTAGAATCAAGACCCGCTCCTGGAGCCTCCCTGACTTGCCCTCCTCCCTGTCTACAGTGTCCTCACTCATGGAGAACAACAATGCACCTGTTCCAGGAGATGAGCACAAATGAATTTGTGGGCTGTTGTCACTGCCCAATGACATTGGTGGATATGACTGTGAACTACGAATTATCCTGAGTGTTCTCAAACTTACTTATCCGTGACACTGTATTTTCTCTTTGGCTTTGCAATAAACCCATTTCGACTCTGAGAGCTTCTTCTAGAGTCTTTCTTCGCATCAGGATTCAGCAAATAAGGCAAGCGCACTCCATCCATAAACATAAACTTACACGTTAGCAGCCTGGAAGAGTCCTGAGGATTTCTCAGACAGCCCGAAACCTCCTGAGAGTCTCCCTGTCGTCCCAGACTCCATTTGTTCTGGAAACATAAGCAGCATCCAGCACGGCTCTGAGAATGCAGAATCAGTGGGCTTGAAGGGACCTGGAGGGGAATCTCATCTGACCCCCTTCCTCCCAGGGCGACAGGATGCAAATAATTCCCCCCCAGCACTGCATGAGGGCGGGAGCTCCAGCCTCCTCTCACCCCAGGAGAGATCTGTAGTATCAGCTCAGCTAAACTCCTTTGGGTCCATGTGAAAACTCTTCATTATTTCAGGCAATGCAATTCCTGAGTTTGGAGGATTTTCTTGGTTTTAGAATCAAGAACAGAACCCACGCCCACCACCACATAGGCCAGCACTCCCTTTCTACTGCCTTCAGTGACGGTCTCTCATCTGTAAGATAAAGATCATATTGTTTTTATTTCCTGATATTCAAGGTCTTTTCAACTTGGATTCATCCACGCATGCAGCAGAGATTCATTCATTCCCGTGATTATCTTGCAAGCATTTTAAACACCATGCTGAATGGGGATGCACCTTAAATCCACGTCAGGCTCCCGGGAGCTTCCTGTCACTTGGTACTAAGGGCGGTCCTGGCATGGAAGCCACATCCCAGGGCCAGCACTGCAGCTTGGAGAGCTGCAGAGGTGATGGCAATCAGGAAATGGTGCCGAGACACCCTTTCCAGCTTCTAGAACTCAAAGGGTTGTGGAGAGGTGGCAAACGGACCAGGTTTGGGCACAGTCCCAAGGAGGAGAGACAAAATAAGAAGGTTCCATAGAGTTTCAGGGCAACTCAATGACCCCTCACCCATGACTGCGTCTTTTTGCAGATTCCTTTGAGAAATGCTCACATCAATCACTCTTGACGGCAGAGGAAATCATGCCGCCTGAGGACAGATGGTCTCCCGCTGCAAAAGTGACTCAGGAGAGTGGCCACTTGTGAACAAACCTTAAGATTGTCCTATCTTCATGTCCCTTTTTATCACAAGAGTAATATAAGACAGAAATCTGTCTATTTACGCCTAAAAGACTTCTTCCTCAGCTGAGCCTGTCATACTTCCCTCATTGTCGCGGGTTCTCGAACTGGACACCTTGGTTTAAAATCTGCCATCCCTGCTGGGCAAGACAATTAAGTCTCCTCAGCCTTCATTTCTTTACATCGTGCATATATATCTCATGCTCATCTTGTATGAGGATTAAAGACATACACTGCTGCAATTAAATTCTGTTGTGAGGCTTACATTCATGAAAACACGATGTATTAATGTACCGCATGAAGTAACTAACTACTTTGACATGGGTGAGGCACTCAGAAGCGCACCTAGTGTGGAGCTCAGAGAACTGCTCCCCATCACACCACTGTGGCATGTTGACCCTGCTGTCATTTGGCTCCTGGTGCTATGACAGGTCTTCACAGCTAGAGTGATGTTCAGTGTCATCTTTCTCCTGCACACAGTACAGCATCTGACTCAGAGTAGGGAATTCCTCATTAAGCCCTTCCACCAACATTTATTAAGTTAAACAACCAGATGCATTTGCCACCATTCTAAGCTCTGGCAAGAGAAAGCTTGCAAAAAACTTGTTGGATACGTGAATAAATGATGGTTCACTTCACAGAGTGGGGCGATACCCAGAATACAAGCAAGCACCCCCTGCTTGGGCAAAGGGCAGAACTTTCTAGAAGGGATCAGCTGTTAAGGTTCTCTGAACCTGGATGTGATCTTTTTCAGGTCTGTGTTTGTTTACTCGTTCACACTAGCATGTGCTGCCTTGAAACTCCAAGCAGCATGCTTTGTAGAATGAGCTTCTGGACTGTTCTCTGGCTCGATCTAACTGCTTTCAAGGGTCACCCCTCACTTTGCAAGCATCATGGGACTCTGGGTCATGTCAGAGCTGAGCTCCCCACCGGCCGCAGTTTGGGGACTTAGGTTCCGAGTGTTGGGACGTCAGCTTCCTTTTCCTGGTCTGCCAGTCGTTTCAAGCTGGAGGTATTTCCAGCTTTCTCTCGCTCTCTCTCTGACAACACTTCAGGGTGATTTGGATGTAATTTCTCTTGGGTGGTTCCTTGTTGGTTCCGATCTGGTTTGTCTACCTCAGTCCTTCCTCCCTAAGAATAACATGCTGGGGAACACGTGTGCTTACTGCCCTCCAGTCTGGGTGTGCGCCCTCCTTGTGACCTTAGAGACAGCCTCCCAGTGTGTCCTCACCTCACACTATTGACCGGAAGGGGTCAGGCACTGCCCAGCGATGTCCAGGTCTGTGCCGCAGTCCATGCCTTCTAAGTGTGACCAAGATGGCAGCTGGCTTGTCAGCATGAATCTTAGAGAGAGATGCTGGGAGGCAAAACCCTGGGAGCAATGACAGGCCTGGGATACGCGCGAGGAGTGGCACTCAGTGCCTGCAAGTTACAAAGAGCCAGAGCCCTGGTTACCACAGCATCATGCAGGATCTCCTGACTCGCAAAGGCAGACACCACTTTCTTCACCCTTGCCGCTGTTGCCTTTCGATTACAAGGACCCATTAACTGTGGGTGAAACCTCTGTGGCGTTATTGGTATGACACCAGTCAAACACTTCAAGTTCTGTGTCTTTGCACCCTAGCCAAGCTGGGTTTGTGTTAACGAGCTGTTTGCTGGTGCATCCGCCCTGGCATGGATGCAGAGGAAAAGCAGCAGAAACTGGCTAGAACTTCTCCTGTGTGGCAAGCAGGGCCGGGACTGGGTCATGGAGATGGCAGGCAACCTGCAAAGCAAGCGCGTCTGACGCAAGGTTCCCACCGAGTCCCTGGGAGCGTGGAGCCGTTTCCGCATACCGGCGCCGCCCCGCCTGCAGCAGCCGCGTCTGATATTTCTAAACATATTTCCACTCGTTGACACCTTAATGGCACAGAATAACACTCGGGTCTCCCTCTTAGAAAAATGGATACTCTCATTTCTCTAAACATCGGGCCTTTACCTTTAACCATTTCCATTTAAATGCAAATTTCAATCACGTCCACCTTTCTGTGCTATGACAGGAGCCTCAGAAATGAAAGCCACTTGAATCCAAATTTCAGGAGGCCGGAGCTGTTCCCGTGGGCGTCCCGGGCCAGTTTAAAGTGTCTTTTTTCCTTTTGTCCTCATGGCGCTCAGCCTGTCTGGTCCCCCTCGGGAGGCCCGGCTGCATCAGAAGATGGAAGTGACACCCAGAGCAGACATCACAGTGTGTGTCACTTGGAGGCCCTTGAGGTGGCCAGTGGCACCTCCGTAACGGGTCTGACTGGCATCCTTAGTCCTGTACCTCCAAGGACAGTGTGCTGGGCCACCAGCTGCTGAAAGTCTCCGCTGTCAGATCGCATGGAGCATTTCTTCTCAGAGGCCGCGTGTCTCAGCAAGGTCCCTGTCATCATCAGCAAGCTCTGAGTTAGAGCCCAGTCCTCCCTGTCCCACAGCGACTCTCTTAAGTAGAGACAGAATCCTGGGGCTAAGGCCAGCAGGGGGGCCCCACGTTGCTGAGAGGGACTCTGGAGCCTGCAGCAGGGTTTGCTGAGCTAAGTGCTGGGAGGTGCGAAGAGGGAGCTCAGGGCCTCCTGAATCCCACCAGGGAGAGCACCAGGGCCTATTGACCAAGGTGCTGGGACTTCAGAAGTTTCTGGAAGTTTGTCTCCAAGAGGAAAGATGTTGAGTTCCAGAACCTCATTTTCTGTCCCTCAGGATCATGGGCAAGTGTGTTCAGCCAGGCCTATGTTTTTGCAAATGAAGCAGAGCCAGGAACAGCGCAGTGAGCTGTCCCCCAACGTGGCTGAAAGGCTCCGGGACGCCGACGCGAAGTGAAACAGGGTGTAAGGAAAGCTGGCCCCTGAACCTCCACACTGGCTTGCAGCTCAGGGAGCTGCAGCGGTGCCTCACGGGGATGAGGTGGCCGCCGGGCACCGGCCCGGGAGTATCCCTGGAGGTCGCAGCAGTGCGGGGTGGGCCGTGGGAGCCACGTGCAGGCCTCTCGTCTGTCTCCTGTCGCTCTGACGATGCTGATTTCCTCCTGACAGATCCTGCCAGCCACCCCTTTGCTTGGGAGAGGACTTGGGCACCAGGAGGCTTTCACAAAGGTCTGGCTTGTCTGGAGGCCAGAAAGGCCCTGGGCAGCAGCTTTGGGGGGAAGGAAGCAGGCCTGGGGGGAGGGGAAGAAGCCGGCGAGCTCACAGGGACCCTGGTCGAGGTGCTAGGGCTTCAGAAGCCGCGACAGCGCCCTTGAGAGCTGGAGAACCACGCTTCAGTCCACCTCCTCGCGCGAGGCTGGGTGTGTCTGAGACCTCGGCGGCGTGACTCTGCGTCGCTTGCCTGCAGGATGGCGTCAGGAGCCGCGCGGAGAAGGAAGCTCTGCGCGTGCCGGGAGCTGCCCAGGGGTGTGCCTTGGGCTTGGGGCTGTGTCGAGAGGGTGCGGGACCACTGGGGTGTCTGCGCATCAAGCGAGACAGGAGGTGCGGCCTGCAGGGCGCTGCCTCCCGCTGGGCTCACCTCTGTCGGGGTGGGGCGTCCGCCTGTGCTGGGAGGCGCAGAGTGAGGGAACCCAGCAGAGCACACGCCCAGGACGCCAGGCTTCCTGAGACGCTTCTGTACAAGACCAGAGGCTGTCGGCTGGTGGCCGGTGGTCAGCACCTTTTCAGTGGAAAAACAGTGAGAAGGTCGTTTCCAGTCACAGGGGCAATGGCTGAGGTTCCAGTGGGATGAGGAGTCTCCTGTCCTCCCAACTGGAAGTTCCCTTCCTGGCTTCTGGGCTCCCGGCTTCAGAGGAAAGTACAGAAATGGATGAGACTGTTCGTCCCTTAACAGCTGATAAAGGGAGAGTTGTAGCCTGCAGGCTGCTTAGTCCATGAGACAAAATCATTGGCTGCGGGAAGCGAAGAGGGGAGGGCAGACAGGGTGGAGGGACCCAGTACACAGTGATGGGACTGGATGGGGTGGCGAGTGGACTGTCCACCGCAAACAGATGCCTAGGACGGTAATGTCCACCTGAGACCTACCCGTGCTATGGTACAGTCAGCCTTCACTAGAACGAATTTTTTAAAAAAGAATAAACAATAAAAATAAGCTTTAAAAATAATGGCTTTTTAGTCTTTTCCTTCTGAACGTGAGTGCTGGGGTCCGAGACGAGGCAAGATGGCGGCAGAAGGAAGGCGACACATCCACCCTGGAGACGGGCCGTGTGGCAGTGCTCATGGTGTGCTGGTCCCTCCCCGGAGGAGAAAAATGGCTTCCCCAGGTGCCTAGGATCGGGCTCTTGTGAATTAGCCAACATGTAACTCCTGCCAGTCAACCTGCTGACTTGTTTTCCACAGAGACAGACACCGTGGACGCTTTCTAAAGGGTCAACTTGGTGGAAACACTGGCTTCAGACAAGAGAAGGAGGGTGAGCTTCAGGGAGGACCCTCGGGCAGGCAGCGGGGTTTCAGAGAGGACAGAGATGAATGTATGACATTGTACAGTTGGGGGCTCCTGGGAAAACATCTCCCACTTCAGGGTCTCCATGCAAGCCTTCCTCAGCTTGGACTAGGGGACAGTGTCCTTGTTTCCATGTCTGTAAAGTGGGACAGTCAATACCTTTGCCCTAGGATTTTGAGAATTAAAATAAAAAAGGATAGAAAAAGGCTTAGAAAAGACTAGGCCATGCTGAACCTTTAATGAGTGCTGCTCCTGGAGTGACAGCAGGTCCGTGCTCCTTCAGACCTGGGGTGTCCACTTTTCTCTGCATGTCCCAGGTGAGTTGGTTTCTATAGGAATGAAAGTTCAGAGAGAGTAGGGGATGTACTCAAAGGCACACAGCTAGAAAGTGACTGTTCAAGGCAAGATTTACTGGCCAGAGGTCAGTCACTAGAAGCGCACGTGCTCCTCTGCTCCACGGGCTCCAGTTCTTTGGAAAGAGCAGCCACGTCAACACTTAGTATCACCTGAGGTGACTTTCCTTTTTTTGTTTTTGTTTTTGTTAAGAGAGGGAGGAAGGGAGAAAGGAAAGAAAGGCAAGGGAAGGAAGCACATTTTGTTTATTTGTTTATTTTCAGTTGTTCCCTCCAGCCCTGGGTCTTGGACCCAGGTCCTTGGACTTTACATGGTCTACGCTGTTGTTGACATAGTGCTGGGGCCACCAGGGGGCACCAAGATGACCTTTCTTATGCTCCCAGTCAGGTCCTGGTCACTTGCCTTGTGAATAGCAGGATGTGGGAGAATCAGGGGGCCTGGTGTTTTCTGTGGGTCTCAAGGGGTGATGAAAAGGGGGGACAGCACCCATCGAGGAAATCAGGAATCCTGGACTCTAGATGGATTAATTGGGGAAACACCCTGCCTGCTTCTCTTGGGCATTCCTGTGACATGGGCATCATAGCAGCTTGGAGAAATTCCCAGGAGGAGCCTACTTGCTGGGTTTCCTTTGACCATCCCCAGATACTGGGATTAGAATTCCCTTTTGACCTGACATCTCTCAATCAGTCATAAAAAACTCACTTCACTGAAAAAATATCAGTGCATGTTCTTTCAGCCTCTCCTGATCCTGTGTGTGATGCCAGGCCCTGGTGTCTAAACACCGCAGAGCCACACATTGCGTCCCACTACAGTTTTGGAGTTGGAGAGCTGAGACTACACATAAGCTGATCCTCGAAATGCAGGGTAGTAGCTCCTTCTGGCCTGGAGGTCTCTCAGAAGAGGACATCTGACCTATGTCGGGGAGGTTGGGGGTGAGCTGAGTTTGAGGTCTGAGCAGGAGATAGACAGATGATGAAAGGGTACTGGGGGTGGATTTTCTTGAATTAAATTGTTCTCATCTCAGTTAAGAGTTGGAGAATATTTGATCTGTAATACAGATACAGGGTACAAAGGAACCCTTGCATCTTGAAGAGACACTTATTATTTGCATTGGGACTTGACCTGTGCATCTAAAGCAACCCGAGTGCTTTTCCCCTTCAGCACATCATCAAACACATGCACAGAGGTTTGTGGAGGGTCTGGGGCATCAGCCACCCTCTCCTGGCTTCCCACTCATACCACATCTGGGTTGGGACATCAGGCTCATCTTCAGAATGATCAAGAAAGTGTCTAGTAGCAGAAAGTGCCTTGGATAGAGCACCTGAAATCCTTGCTTGGGTCTCAACTCCGTCCTACTGAGACCTTTGTCTGTAAGACGGGCTTCTGAAGGGAATCTTTGGAAGCTATCCTGGAGCACATTGTTGGACCAGAGAAGTACTCAAGTTGCTCAAGAATGTAAACTCGCCACCCTGCCCCTCTCAGCAACGACTGCCTGGAAACGTGGTCACCATCCCTATAAGATTAGATTCCACATCAACCAAGCACTTAATAAAACCATGAGCACACATTCCCAGGAAGAATTCATCAAGCTCACCAATAAGCTTTGAGAAGTGGTTCTAAGCTGTGGGAAGACTCAGCATCATCTGGAACAGCAAAAGGAACAGATGCTGACTAAATTGGATGGCGAGGTCTCTGCCTAAATGCTCCTTGGAACAGAATACACCATCAGAAACTGATCTCTGGTCAAACTGAGTGTTGAGAGCTGGATGAGGAAGCGGAGAAACCTGGGCCCCAAATTGCAGATAAACATGGAGCTGAAAGGTTGTCCTTTGGACTCATTGTGCCTGGGGACGCAGGCAGGTGGGTGGCTTACTCCGTGGACCCAGAGTAAGTCTGATGGTTAGCTGGAGACGGCTTTGAGTTTTGTCATGCTGAGTGCTGTTAAAGCAACAGGGACACAGGCATGAAAGAGAGCAGAAGCTAGTGGTAAAGGATTGCAGTGAGTTGAAAAGCAGCCTGATGATCACAGCAAAGCAGAACAGAGCATGTTAAAGGATTCACTGCCTGGCTGGGATTCCTCCAGGAAACTATGAAGTTCTTAAGGGGTTTGATTCCAAGAAACCAACACAGAGACGTGAAAGCTTGATGTGTGCTTGTTCCAACAAAGAACGGATCAATGACTGGATGATGAATGAATGAATGAGTGAATGAATTTATATTTGAGTTCATAGGTATGCTTCCCCCTTTCTCCCTCACCTCACCACCATCATCATTGTCTCACCAGCTCTCTCCTCCCCGTACAAGCCCCTCGCTGCTCTCCCTGCTGATGGGTCCCCTCTTGTCATCTGGCTTCTGCTCTAATGTCCACCAGCAGCTCTCAGCGGGCCGCCTCCTCTGCCTGTGACCCCATCACTTGTCACCCTTCACCACACAGTCCTGGTTCATGATGCTCTACAACACATTTCTGCCTGTGGATTAGTTCTTAAATAGGTGCTCGTTACATGCTGTCTGTCCTCTTTCCTTGGACCATCAGCGGTGTCCGGGCATGGGCTGTGGTGATCCTGTTTTGGAAACCTCCCTCCTAACACTTTGCAGATGCTCACAAACTATTGCTAGAACATATTAATGACTCTGTCGATCTCACGAGAACTACTGTTTGTGGAACACAGAAGTCGGCCGAGGCCCTGGTGCTCTGTAGACATGATTTCAAATCCTCATGCCTCCATACCAGATATTGTCAGTGCCTTTATAGAGATCAGAAATCTCAGACACACACACACACACAGTTGTTTTCCTTTCAGAGACAGTTCCTATAGTTCTCACAAAATCCACAGAAATGGAATTGCAAGGTCCAAAGGTGGAATGGCTGGGCCCAGTTGACCAAGAACCAAGACCCCGGGACCCAGAGGCCACACATTGGAACAGCCTCCACCCGGTCTGGTCCGTCTTCCCAACCCAGGATCATGCGCCGCATGATGGGGCTCCCTCTCCACAGATGGGGGAGCTCTCTCTGCTCGGCCGGGGTGCGCTAACTGGAGTCAGATGTCGCAGCTCCAGGAGACAGAGAACTTGAAAGGACTCTAGAAGAGCCATAAATCTTGAAGTGGAGCCTTTTATCAACCTCTAATTTATCATGGTCTCTTAATGACTTTGACTGCAGAAGCCGTAATCCATATGTATTGGAAATTCGGTCGGCGCAGCCTGTTTTTCATGACAAGGGCCGTTCTTGACATATGTGATTTAAGTTCAAGCAATTCCACTTGGCGGCGACTTCCCTGAGCCGCCCTTGGGCTGGTGGTATCAGGGCGCCAACCCCACCCCACCTCCATGGCACTGCATCCTGCGCCTGCTCAGAAGCTGTCAGGAGCACTCAGCTCAGGAGACTTCACATCCACTAGGGAACAAAGACCACCCGACATTCCACCTGAGAGTGATGCATGAGCAGAGGTCTGGGATGGGGTGTGGTGTGGCCGCTAAGAAAAGGCGCGTGACTGAGTCCAGGGTATCAGAGAAGGCTGCTTGAAGGAGGCATGGCCGCCTCAAGACGCCAAGGCCTTGGGACAGCAAGGACTGTGCAAAGTCCTGGAAGAAGATGACAACGGAGGAGGCTGGAGAACTGACATTAGCTGGGTGTGGCCAAGATGCCAAGGGATGCCTTTGCGGATGTGCGGGCGGCGTCTGCACTCGGTAAGGCTTCTTTGCTGGGCTCCTGACACACCCAGTGTGCTCACATCTCTCTGGTTGGCTGATGGGCCATCTGGAATCTCACATGGCCATCACATGGCCAGCACTCTTGCTGCCCTGCCTGCTCCAGCCCTATGCCCCCAAGCCAGTTACACCTCAGAATATCCCCAGCCCAGCCCATGGAGTGGCCAGACACCCATTTGATCAGGTCCCAGATCTGGAAGTCAGCCTTGCTCCTTCTCCTTCCTTGACCTTCCTACCCAGTTCTTTGATGAGATCTGATATTTTTATCTTCAAAATCTATCTCCGGTCTGTTCTTCCATCACCTCCTTAGCCTGCTCTGAGACCCCCCATCTCCAGCCAGCTTCCTCTAGGGTCTGTATAGGACTTTGGGCTCCACCCAGCAGGGGCGGGATCATGGTGGTCCCAGGGTCCCCAGTGTTGTACAGGACCATGTGGGGGTGCAGAGTTACTTGTGGACACTTGGGTCTCTGCTCGAAAGTAACGGCAGACATTCACGTGGCCCATAAACCTCTGCAGGACGTGTTTGCCCCGTTGGAGAAAACGTGTCAAACTCTTCAATCTAGGGAGAGCCTCATTCACTTCTGCATCATTCACGGGGGTCACAGGGCCTATACCTTGTGCCGTGTGTGGAGGACTGGGGCACAGCACACAGGGTGCATGACCTCACCGAGTGGAGGAGGACCAGTCTGTCACGACTACGGGAAAGGACTCTGATCAAGGGGGTCAGGAGAGTCGGAGCTCTGTGTCAGGGAAGCTGATGTGGCTTTGATTCCGAGCAGGGGCTGAAGGGGAGCGAGTCAGAGCTGATGGGGAAGGATCCTCACAGAGGACACAGTGGTGGCAGATTCTCGGGGCCTGCTGTGATGGCCCTTGGTCACGGCTATTTGTTTTTGTCACAGTGTGATCACTAGACACTCTCTGCCCGCTCCATTGTCCAGGTGTCTCATGTGGACAGTGCATTGCAGCGTCACCCTATTGTGGGGGCATGTCCCCTCTCCCAGACACCCAGCAGGCCGGCAGAGGCGCTGTCCCAATGCACAGCAGGCGGCGAACCCCCTCAAGGCCCCCATGTTGTTCTAAAGCCTCTTGGCCCTCCTGGGCTTGCTGGTCCCTGGCTGGGGGCCACTTGGGCAGAGAAACTGCAAGCATGTCTGCTCACAGAGGAGCACTGCCAGGTCAAACCCTGGGTGGAAACTCCCCATCCACGAGGCAGACGAGGAGGCAGAAAGTCTGAGTTCTGAGCCACATGTTCCGCAGCCATGTGCGCCGTCCACTGCCCAGCTTCTTCAGTCCAGTTTCCTCAGCCAAAGACGAGAGCTGCAACACCGTCTTCCTGGGCACACCGGTAATCACTCTGGCACTTGACACACAAGGTCAGTGAGGCAGGAGAGTCCCAGAAGGGACCAGTGCACGCAACTGGTAAAAGCAGGAACGCTGTGTTTTGACCCCAGGACCTATGCCCTTGACCGCAAGGAGGCTGGGAGAAATGGCCTGTATTTCCTTAAATGTCATTGGAAAGGAACTTAGCAAGGGGGTCTCAGGGGACATTAAGGAAAGATGGAGAGAGCTGCTGTGCGACCAGGGGACAGGCTGAGAGGACCCCTAGTACACCGACCCCATCAGCCCTCACATTTCTGTGGACCCAAAGTCCCCCGCCCTCCACCTCCCACCAAGTAGCCCGTGGGATCTGCTGGAGGAGCCAGGGGCCAGCTCTCCTCTTGCGCCAAGTGGAACACGAGGAGGAAGCCCCAGACTCCCGGCCAGCAGGGTGCCGGGAGATCTGGTGAGCGCGCCTCAACTTTCTTCTCAGTCCCAGGATTGTGCCTTAGAGCAATGGATGCACATTTCACAATTATTTGTCTTGTGCACACTAGTCAAGACGTAACGGAACCTCGACCTGCGCCTTCGGGCTGGGCTCAGAGTGGGCGTGAGCCTGGCCTTGCGGGTCACACGCGTTGGGGAACTTCTTTCCGTGTCTGTTCGTGCTGATTGCGCAGTTGTTTGTTTGGATTAAGGAACGAGGGTCATCGATGAGTGTATAGTTTTCTGTTCTCATTAAAGTTGCTCCTGATTCCCAGCTCATTCCAGTCACGGCGCTGGCAGTTTTCTCAGGACCCAACAGGTGGATTCTGGCTCCACAGCACATGGAAATGAATTGGTGGATCTGAACTGGGGAACTTGCAGTTTTGGATTCAAACCTGTCCCTCTGTCTGATCTGGCCTGTCCTTCTGCCTCGGGGTCTGAGACAACCTGTGCTCATCCTCTCTCTCTGCTGTGGGATTTTCTGTACTGGTCTGCTATCCATGTTTCTGTAGAAACCAAAGATTTCCTTAAGATTTTCTCAGAGTTGGCCCTTCTGTAATGGGTTGCACGGTTTTCCTCCAAATATTCCTGTCCACCTGGAGCTTCAGCATGGGATCTTATAGGCGAGCCCTGGTGGAGGAGTGGTTAGGCTCACCACCTCTGGGTGAGCGCAGTCCACACACATCTCAAGGACCTGGGTTCATATCTTGGGGCTGGTGGAACAAGCAGTACTAACAACTAAATAATAATAAATTAAATGCTTCATTCTCTCTTCCTGCCCACCCCCCCAAAAAATAAGAGAGAATGGGACTCTATGAAAATAGAGACTTTGAGACATGAGCAAATTGAGAAAAGAATGCTAGAATACTAGAAGAGGTCCCTAACCTCTGACCAGGGTCCTTTTTATAAGCTGATGGAATTTCGGTGGACCATGCACAAAGGCAGGGTGCCGGAATGACATGGAAACACCATGAGAAGCCACAGCAGAGACAGGAGCAGTACCCACGGGGCCAGGCACCCCGTCTGCCAGGGACCATCAGACCTGGAGCAGGATATGGAGCAGATGCTGCTTCCCAGCTCCCAGGGGGAAACAGCTCTGGGTTCTAGCCTGAGAGCCTGGGATTGATGCTTTCAGTCACCTCCTTTGTGGTCACTTCTTCCGGCCACCCTCCGAGGTGAACGCGCCTCCTCCCGTGCCTCTGACTGCTGTCCTCATGGCCACCACGATGTCCCTGCCTTCTCTGCCCCTGCAGGGGAGTCACTGCATCCTGCAGACTGGGCCTTGATATCACCTCTCACCTCCATCTCCTCTCTCTTGCATCCCCTCTGTCTGCAGCATCCTTTCTGACTTCTGACGGGTGACCTAGCCTCCTGTTAATTGTAGCAGATTTTCAGGAGCACCTGAGAGCCCCCAAGAGCTCAAGACGAGGCACCCAGGAGGGGTTCTCTGAGCTTTGGTGGTGCATCCCTGCTTCCAGTGTCTTCCATCAGCAATCACCTCCTTGGATGATGACGTCACCCCGGTGACCCCAGAGACCCGCAGTCGTCAGGACTCTGGAGGCAATGACAGTGGTGCGTACAGGTGACACACACCCCGCCCATTTGGACATGCTCTGGGTCCTCCTCCAGGACAGCAGCCCGCACACAGCAGGACCTCGAGTGACTGGTTGGCTTCTCCAGTGTCTGTCGGGGTGGCTTGGGAGTGCAGGGCTGAGTGTGAGTGCTGCAGAGCTGTGGTGCTTGGAGGCAGTGCTAGCTGGAGACGAGGAGGGTCTCCACTCCGTAGCCAGTGGTATGTAAGGAAGAAGTGGTAACGAGGGGCATAGGCTGCCGATGGAGATGGCCAGGGCTGGGAAGGATGTTAGGTGGGACCTGGTGAGCAGGGTGATGGGAGAAATGGTGGAGCGACCATGGACAGAGATCAGTCAGCCAGAGGGGCAGTCAGCAGGGTGCCGGTGGTGGCAGGTGCCTTCCAGGCAAGAGACAGGAGGTGTGCGGGAGAGAAGCACAGGTGAAAGAGGCAGCCCCTTGGTGCATTGTGGGGGGCAGCTCTGCCACTGGCACCTGAGGTGCCCAGGCGCCCAGAGATCGGCCCTGGCTCAGGGCTCCTCAGATGGCAGCTGTGAGGAGGACACGGCTCCAGAGCAAGATTAGAGGTAAGAGAGGCATTTGGGGGAAATGCGGGGGGCTCCCGGAAACCCAGGACAAGCCGGAATCTGGGTTCTTTGGCCTCGTCTCTGGAGACTCTCTCCAGGCTTCTTAAAGCTTCCCAGCTCACAGCAGGACGTCAGGGGGCAGGGAGGGTCACAGGGAGCAGAGCAGGGCAGCCACTTCCCCGTCAGGTAGACCCATCCAACGGCTACAATACCTTCTTCACAGACGGCCCCTCCGAGGAGGGGATGAGAAATCGGCTGCCTCCGCCACCGTCACAGAGACTGTGAGGAATGGTGACTGACCGGTGGTTATCACAGCCCACCACCGCGTGGTGTCCGGCCCGCCTGGGCAATGCAGAGCTGACCGACAAACAGCGACGTGGTAGAGGAAGTGATTTAACTTCTCTGTGCTTTCAAGGCGAGAAGACTATCATCTGTCTGTCCATCCATCCATCCATCATCCATCTATTTATCATCTGTCATGTGTCTACCATCTATCATCCATGTGTCTCTTTATGCATCTTCTATCTACCTGTCTATCATCTATCTATTATCCATATGCAGATACACATATAGATATTTATATGCCTCCCGGAGGTAATTTAAAGATCAACTCCAAAGGGAGAGGCCTCGGCAGGATATTAAAAGTTTAACGAGGTACAGTCCCAGAGGCGTTAACATTTGACAACCAGAAACAGCAGCGGCCACGACTTGTAATCTGAAACAGATGACAGAGGATGGGCCTGAAGGGTGCTGGCTCCCAGCACGGTTCTGGGCTGCAGGAGTGTTCAGGCCCGATTCCAGGCTGGCATCTGAACAGGGAGGCCACCGCCTGGCCTCCTCCCCTCCTCTCGCAGGCCCTGCAGCCCTGCAGTCGGACACGGGCCAGCAAGGCCAGGCCGGGCATAGGGGCCCGCCAGCAGGTGTCCCGAGGTGATGGCATCAAGAAGCTCCGTGCCTGGGCCGGGGCAGGGGTGCACAGAGCGCTGCGTGCTGCAAGCCAGGCGGTCTTGTGACCACACCTGTAAAACGTCCCGTACTCATTTGATTTCACCAAACTTTAGCATCTGCTGGAGCCGCTCAGAGTGGGTGCCACCTGATCAGAGCCTCCTAATGAAATAACTCATTTATTAAGGGATGGCGGCAACATGTCTGGAAGGTGTCCAGGTGGCTGACTGTGACAGGAGCAGGGAGGGGAGGGTGTGGAGGTGTCGGGAATGCAGATGAGGCCTGAGAGCACTGGGAGAGGGTCCAGCAGGCCGCTTCTCCCAGCAGGTGTTCTGGATTCTTCTGAGCCACAGGTCGTCACGCCGGCTGTTCTCTGCTGCTGAGGTGCTCGCGGGAGCCACTTGAGGCGCAGGGAGGTGAGTCGCAGCTCCAGCAGCGGCCCTGTCTCCTGCATGCCCTGCTCATTCCTGTCTGCCCTCAGGACCCGTTTTCAGGTGAGAAGCGGGGGCCGCAGTGCTGTCCACAGGCCACTCCGCATGTGAACCTGTGCCACCTCTCATTGCACAGCATGGAAACCCCTGTCCTTTCTTTCCACAGCAGTAAAACAGGTGGCCCGATCTTGCCTACTCTGATCACCTGGGCGGGAATTAAACACAGCTCAGCAACTGGCACTGCTCTTCAAACCAAGCCATCATCCACGAGCAAATAAATAAATAATACACACACTAACTGTCCTATAATTACGACTTCTCGTCAGAGACAAGCGGATGCATCAAATCCCTGAATCCATGCTGGAAGGGAAGACACAGGTAGCTGGCTCTGGCCCTCACAGAGCACGCTTTCCCATGAGTGGAGCGGGTGCGAGAGAAGCAGCAGCTGGCTCTGGGTGACGCATTATTACAAGGACGGGGGCAAAAATCCCAGCTGCGCTGGACATCTTTTCTCTTGTCAGACTTGTCTTGCCTGAGTTCATTCAGTCCTCACAGAAACCCAGGAGGCGAGCCCTTTTTTGAAAAACCTCCTTTTGACAGGTAAGTGGATGAATCTATAGACCTTCCTTATCCATTATGCTTATTCGAACCCCAATAATGGCTGTTTGCAAAGCCCTTAACAGTTTTGAACATCTTCTCATGCGTATCCATCAAAGTCCTCACAAGACCCCCACATCGGGGGATGGATGTGCCTGCTAGGTGCACCTCACAGAGGGAGGCATCGAGGTCATGAGCTGTGCAGGAGATACGTCCAAGGTCGCAGGGCCTGCCCAGGTCTCTTTCTCTTTGGGCGAATCTTTCTACATGCCCAGCTGTGACCTCGATGTTTTCTGGGGTGTGTCCAACTGGAAAGGTGGGGTGAGGTCTTCTTGGGTCCATGGTATAGTATTTGACTTTGGCAGTAACGCACACGTGTTGTTTTACCCCTTCATCTCCTGTGACACACTCTGCTCTTCCTGTGCGCACCATTCTCTCTCCATCTCCACTGGGACCCCGCTTTCCTTCACAGGGCTCCTCACTGCATCTCTGGTTGTTCTGAACACTTTTCTCCAGACAGGTTTGTTTGCATTTTTCCAAGCTGCATCTCATTTGTAGCTCATACTTCCAGTTTCCAGGAGTTCCCTGCATTGGGCCTCTGACTTTGATCATGCTCCTAGGCCATTAGGATGGACACTATCTTTGCGAAACTTCACTAACCTCTCTCAGCTCCGCAATGGTACTGTGAAATCAGACCAGACGCTCCCCATCCTCTACCCACTGAACTCACCCCGGGGCAACTAAGCAGCATCAGTTTTATTACATGTAAGCTGCTTCTCAGCCTGCATCATTGTCAGGCAACTGTGCTCACATGCATCTCCTTGCTGAGTGCGGATTTCAAGAGACGGGGGTTCATGTGTCCTCCTGGTGCCAAACAGATCTTTGCCCAGCTTCCTTCATCTGGTTTTACAAACCTATCAAAAAGCAAAGATTTCTCCTCCATAGCACATGTTATTATTTATAGGTCCAGACACACTATTATTTTATGTTATGATTCTCAATCTTTCAAATGTTTCCTGTATTCTTTGTTCTGTTGTTTCTCTTATTATAAACTGTCCTTTGATTTACTGCCTGGGATTGTTCTTTCTTTTCTGGAACATTTACTAGCTGTCAGGCATCTGGTGCAAAGCCCCATGCCTTTAAGGGCAGAGACATGGGCAAACTCATGAGAAAGCTAATGATCCCCCATAAAGAACACGGGCCAGTCACAGTGCCCATCTGACTATGGGGACTTAGGGTGTACTAACCAGCAAGTGTCGAGGTGAAGAGTCACAACAGAGGTAGAGCTTGATGCCATCAGTCCTGAGCTGAGTCCATGATGGGCTATGAGATTCCAGACAAGTCTCCTTTTCAGTTGGGTTACATGAGAGTCAAAGCCTTCATTGCCTGTGCTAGTTAGCGATGGTGGTGATGGTGGTGGTGATGATGGTGGTGGTGATGGTGATGGTGGTGATGGTGGTGGTGATGGTGGTGATGGTGATGATGGTG
>RJWH01008797.1:0-27595 GCA_004363575.1 Solenodon paradoxus
AAGAGGAGGGATGCAGGACTGCCAAGTAGAGACAAGGATGCGGGCCTTGGAGCAGCTGGCAATCGTCAAGGATGTCAACAGCAGGAGACAGGCTACCACCAATGACTTAGGTTCCCCGCAGATACCCCTGATAACTCACAATCTGACCCCAGTCTGGAGGACACAGACCAGCCCCAGTGGAAGGACTTTCCACCAAAAACAAAACAAAACAAAAATCACCTGTATTTAAAACATCAAAGCTGAAAGACAAAACCTGTTTCAAACAACAGGGGACTGATGAGACAGAACTGCTAAGACCCTTAAAGTGATGCTGGGTTGGGAAAAACTGATCATTATTGAGACAAAAGGCAATGTTTGAACTGAATGTATGATAAGTAGTACAATCTTAAGATTCAACGTCCAGAATGTGATCACTGACTACACGTAGTTCTATTAAAAGGAGTGTCCCTGTTCTTGGGAAATGTACACCCAGGGAGGAGGGTGGTACCTTAGGCTCCAACTGTTCAGAAAAAACTAAGGTAGATATTTATACGTAAAGCAACACACGGAGAGGAGACAAAGCTGGTGAATCTGGTAAAGTGCACATGTGGTCCCTCACCTCACCTGGGTGAGCCTCACCTGCCACCTGGTCCTCCTGGAAGAGGAGGGAGACGCCCATACGGGCTGCGTACTGCGCCAGCTGGGCCACGGCCTGGCCCAGGGCCGGGTCTCGGAGGGGCAGGCTCGGCTGCCCGGCCGCCTTTGGGAATTCCCCTAGAGGCCCTGCGGGAGGGACAGAGACCCTCGGGGACGTCCCCATCCGTACCCTGTACCCCAGGACTTCCCAGGCCCAGGCTGCCCCCTGATCCCCGCGGACCCCCGCCATGGCCCCGCCCCGGCCACCACCCCCAGCCGCCGTGGCCCGGAGCTGACCGCCCGGTTCCTCCTGCGCGCTGCGGGCGGGTGCCGGCTCCCGGAGGTCTTGGCCCAGGCTGGCTGAGGGTCGCCTGAGTCTGGGTGCAGGGTTGATCTGCAACGACGCTGCCAGGCGGGGCTTCCGGCGGCCACCATCCTGGCCGCCCAGGGCCGCGCTGGCCGGCAGAGCCATGGCCACACACAGGACCCGAGGGGCCTGATCTCGCGCTGTCCGTGTCCTTTTACACGCACCAGCCAGCGGCTCACGCATGGGCAGCACGTGGCAATCGGACAGGGCATGGCGAGCTCCGCTCCCCCAACACTGGCCAATAAGAGTCTGCAGCCCTATAGCACTCAGCCAATGGGAAGGCAGACTCCCGAATAGCCACCTCTAACAACCCACTGCGGAGGCGGGGCTTCAGCCACAAGTTGAGACGTGAGCAGGAAGAAACTGAGTTGAGGGGCATTCTGATCAATTTCTCCCTCCTTGGGTGGTCCCAGGGAAGCAAAGACCTGAAGGGAGGTTCTGGGGACCCGGGTTAGTGCCACACCCTGGCTCCCCACCCTGGGAAGCCCCCAAACCACACCCATAGCACCAGCCCACCCCGCATCAGAGCAGACCTGCAGAAATCTTAGCATCTACAAATAACTGCTCACCTGCTCCATTCTATTCAAAGATTAGATTTTTGTTACTCCGCCCCCACCCCCAGGATTTTGAGTTGGTTCATAAAAAATACCACAACACAACAGTTCTTTAAGAGGAGGCACTCGGGAGGGAGGAGAAATGACAAACATGAGACGAGGTTAGGGAAGAAGACAATCCGCATATGGATTATGATGCAGCATGTCCTTGCTTGGAGGAGGCCGCAAATTTAACTGCGTCTTAAGGCATCCAGGGACCAACCTCTCCCGTGCATGGTGTTTTAGATTTGACATTGGTGTCGCTGCTGCTGCCAAGTGCTACCTTTGGGTCTGACAACGCTAGCCGGGACTGTGGCAGTGTGGTTACTGGGCGGTGGACAAACCAGGAGGGTCTGACTTGGGAAGAGCATGTGTCGGGGGAGCAGGGTAGATCTGAAGCGGGGTAGGAGAGCCGGGACCCTAAAAAAAACTAATTAGCAAAACTAGGATTACTAGAACCAGCAGCAACCAGCGGCAGATGGCAACCTCCCTGGCAACCCGTGTCTAGAGACACCCCTGCCCCCAGTTACTCTCAACCTTCAAGTCCAGGGCAGCTCATAGAATTCCAGCTCGTGAGAACTCCAGGCAACCTTGCAGTTCTCTCAGCTCGCCCAAGACCTGCAGCTTCTGGGCAGACTCAAAGTTGGGGAGGTCCTTCCCCCCGGGTTAGCAGACATCATTTTAACTGTGAGCCCTCTTTCTCCTGTAACCTGCACACCGCACACATCATTTTTGTTTGTTTTCCAATAAACGTGCCATGCAATCTGGTCCAAACAATCTCTCTCTGAGTTCTTTCCGGATGGACCCTGCTCGCTGGAATTTGAAAACCACCGCCTAATAAAGCCGCCTGACCACCGGGAAAGCTTCATGCACTTTCCCGGGTACCTGAACCCCAGTTTGTGAAATTCAATTCATAGGATATAAGGACAATCAGGATACCTACTAATTCATGGTTTGGCCCATGGTAGGTTCTTAGAAAGTACATGACTGAATTTAATACGAAAGTTCTACGAAATAAGCTAAGCAGAGTTGGGATTTGAATCCCATCAAAAATGCCCTTCGCTATGGCTACTTGGGACTTACACATTTTCAGTGCCACAGCGGCGCCAAGGCCACGGCTCTGCACCCTCCTCCCGGCAGGGGGCGCTTTACGATGCCCTGCGGTTCGGCAGGGAGGCGGGACTTCCTGTCTTCGAGGGAGCACTTCCGGCCCAACCCGGAATACCCTTCCCTGCTACTGCGGGCATCTCCCTCGGCTCCCTCGTGACTCGGGGGTTCTTTCCGCGAGGGTCACGCCGACGACCGTTTCCCACACCGGCACGGCGAGGCGCGGGCCACGTAAGTGCGCGCTCCCCCCGGGCGTGTGCGCGGGCCCCGACGTCTGCGGAGGGGTCCCCGGCGGCGTGCGGCGTATCGGCCGCCGTCTGCCGCCGCCTGGGCCGGGGGCCGGGGGCTGGGGTCGGGGGACCTGGGGGCCTGGGCCGGGGCCGGAGGCCGGGGCCGGGGGGCTGGCCGGGGGGCGGGCGGCGGAGGCCGGGGCGGGGGCCCGGGGAGCGGCGAGGCGGCTCGTGCCCCGCACTGGGCTGGAGGGAGGCGTGCGGAGCCCCTCGCCGCCCTGCCGCCGCCCACTCGGCCGGTCCCCCCTGGCGCTGGGCTGGCCGAGCGGTGTTTTCGCGGCTAATTGGGAGCAGGGTGGGCGGCTGCTTGCGGCTGCGGAGCGCTTGCTCTCTGCTTGCTTCAGCCGGTGGACAGAGCCTCGTATTCAGCACGCAGTCGGTGCGTTTTCTGGAAGACGCTGTACGTGGCCGATGAATAAACCTCCGTTTAGTTGCAGGGCGGTTGGAGCTTGGTCTCCGTGTAGCCTCAGGCCCGCTCGTGAGAGCGACGATGGACACCGGCCCTGCGCCGCCGGCCTTCGCCCCTGACGCTCCCCCCAGGCGTTCTCTGCCTCCCTGAGGCCTCCAAGCATTCCCAGGACTCTTGCTCTTGGCCTTCTTATTGCCTGGAGCATAAGAGCCGGACTGACAGCTGAGTTTGGGCCCGCACGCCTTCCTGTGATAGGTCTCTGGTGTACTGATTTGCTTCCCCTTACTGAGTCTCAAAAACAGCCTGGAGGTCAGATGGCCCCGGGATGTTCTTGGCGCTTGGGTGTCTCAAATGTGGAGACACCAAGGACTGGTCGGCAACCCTCACGTAGTGCGTGCCAGCGTCCCTGTGATGGGTCCTGAGTTGTGTTGCTGAGACTGAAGCTGGAGATGACCAGGGGGCCCCTTTGGGAGGAAGCTCCCTGATCAGCTCCCAGACTCCAGTGCCCCCTTAAAAAAAAAAAAGCCCTGCTTGCTCTTGCTCAGGACTGTGCATTTGAGACTTAGGTCTCCCCTGTCTCCCTGTTCTGCGGGAAATAAACTGACCCTCTCCCTTCTTCCAAGTCTGGTGTTAGTTTTCATTCGGTACCAGGCACGGGAACCGAGGTCCAGCAACCAAAGCTCTCCCTCTGTCCAGCGCCTCCCCCTCGCTCTTGGTGCGGGGTTTGGATTGAATTGCGCTCTTACTCCCGTCGACCACGTTCATGGTTCTTGTTTTCTGCTTCCCCGCACGCCTCCCTCCAGCCCAGTTTCTGCTTCCCCTGCAGTCCTTTTGCAGTCCCTGCAGCCAGTGGCACACGCGGCTCTTGTCTTCCAGGATGGACTTCCCCCGCTCCCTGCGCCCCGCCTTGTTTACCACTGGCCCCTTGGGGCTGAGCGATGAGCCCGACCAGCCCTTTACGTGCAGCTGGAGAGACACACTGACGCTGCCAGAATCCCTGCCGCAGAGCTCGGGGGTGAGAGCGTGGGGTGCCCCGATGGCCGCGGGTGGGCCCCTTTCCCTGTCCCTGCCACTCGCGGGGGTCAAGCTGGGCTAGTGTGGGCCCCTGCGGAGCCAGGACCCTCTTCGGGGTACGTGGGCTGCCCTGCCGTCGCGGAGGACTCACTGAGTGGCAGCCTTGCTCTTCCTACCTCTCCCAGGTTGCACCTTTCTCTGTTTGCCCTGCAGATGCTTGCTGGGTGGCCACAGATGTCACCCAAGTGAATTCAGTCAGACTCTGTCCCTGCCCTGGAGGGGCCGGAGTTGGGTTGAGTGAGACTAGACAAGGGAACTGAACCCCATTACCATGTGTGACGGTGCCGTGGGCACCACCCCATGGCGGGTGAAACGGCAGGCAGGAGGAAGGGTTCTGTCTCTCCGTGGGACGTGGGCCGTCAGAGCCCCGTCGAGACAGACTGACTCGGTCACTGCAGACAGTGGTGCGGGTGAGAGGACGAGAAGTTCAGAGAATGGCGGGCAGGTTCTTCCTTGACCAGCAAGGGCTGATGCCAAGCATGTAGACCCCCCATGTGACTGTCTCAGGCCAGCAGCCGCGGGTGCGGAGCGGCCAGTGGGCTCCCCGAGTAGGTGCCCACGAGGTCTCCTGAGTGGAAGTGAGAATCACACAGGATTCACAGCAGCCAGCGATGGCACAGGGGACTCCTGAAAACCAGTGTGGCTTGGAGGCAGGCTGCCTGGGTCAGATCCCAGCACTTCTCCTTACTGGTCTGTTGCTCGTCCTCTGCTTCTTCATCAGCGAAGTGACGGTGCCCCTCATACCAGCTGGGCAGGCTCGTTGCCAGGGTGGATGAGCTGAAGGGAAGGTGCGGCAGGATGAAGGGAGCAGCAGGCAGGCAGGCAGGCAGGCAGGCAGGGAGGCGGGAGGAGCACATGGCTTTCCGTAGCTGCTCATCTCGGCTGAGCTGGGGCCGCGGGGCGGATGGGGGCCAGGCGGCTGGAGGAGGCTGGTCAGTCCGCTCTCCACCAGGGCGCGCCTCGGAGCGACCGACCTCGTCCTGGCTGCGTTTCAGAGCACAGTGCCGCACTTGGCCACGGGCCTTGTCTGGGAGCCCGAAACCCCGGGGCCGCTTCCCTTGTTGCCTCCTGATCCTGGTAAGGTTTTGGTGTTCGGGGCTGCTCCCCACTCCTCCCTGCTCACACCCTGCGACCTTCTCTCTCTCTGCTGATGCCCCACCCCACACAGTTCCTGGATACTACCTGCCTCCTGGGACCCCCGGCCCCACTTCCCTGGGACAGACCCCTCCTGTAACTCACTCTTCTTCAGATCCCTGGAGCCCTGGCCTGACTGCCCAGGACCTGCTTTTCCGGGGAGCTTACCATTACCGGAGACAGCCCCAAGCTGTGCTGGATGTCACCGAACAGGTGAGTGGGCCTGTGGTGGCCGGCGTGCTGTGACTGGGCAGTGCTTAGTGACTGGCCTCCTCCCTGCAGCTCAGCCAGTTCCTGTGGGACCATGGGGACATAGCCTTTGCCCCCCTGGGGAAGCTGCTGCTGGAGAACTTCAAGCTGGAGGGGTCACGGGTGAGTGAGCCCTGCTGGCGGGCGGGGGACTCCCCGCTTCATGCTGGGACGGGGCCACGGGTGAGCGAGCCCTGCTGGTGGGCAAGGGCCCCCCACTTGATGTGGGGGCCCCAGGGTGTGCAAGCCTGACGAGGCCTTTGCATGCAGAGCCGCTCGAAGAAGAAGACGGTGGTCAGTGTGCAGAGGCTGCTTCAGGACCTCGGTGGACACCGGCGCTGGGGGCAAGTGGCTAGTGCTCCAGGCTGGGCAGGCCTCACTGGCGAGGGGCGTGGAGGGAGCCGCGCCCTGCTCTTGCAGTCACGAGCCCTGCTTACGTAAAACCCCCAACTCCGGGTTCAGGTATAGCTGTGTCCCGGTATTGGTGCAGTGACAGGCCTATTTTCTGTCCTGTCCCCTGGCCTCTGCGCGGCTTCATTCATGGACAGCCTGTCTCTGGTGGCAGCAGGGAGGCTGTGATTCCGAGGGAAGAGCCAGTGTCCTCGTGAACCCCGGGCCCCAGGAAGGGCACAGTGGGTGCCAGTCTTGTGGCGGGGCCGTGGGACCGTCTGGTAGTTAACGTGTCTGCTGAACATCCTGTGGGATGGGACCTCAGCCTCCCTGCTCTCCCGTCCCTAGGTGTCCCTGGGCATCCCTGAGCCACCGACAGCGCCGATTCTCCATCCTTGGGAGGCCAGTGCTGGGCAGGTCGGTGGCCTCCGTCCTGGGAGAGCTGCTGCACGAGGAGCTGGCGTGGCGCTGGGCACAGCTGCTGCTGGACGATGCGTTCACAGGGGGCGCGCTGGCCTGGCTCCCCGGAAGGACTCCCTGGGCCGGGCAGCTGGTCTACCCCACGGGGGGTGCCTTGGACAGACTATGTATCCTCTCATCGGTGGACCTCAGCCTGGGAGGGCAGGTCTCAGCGTGGCAGGGGACTTGCAGAGCCTGAAGCTCCCGTGCTTATCCTTAGCTTGAGCCCCAGGTTTACAGGAGGTCAGTCTGACCCCAGGAGGTGACCCCCAGATCCTCAGCTGCCCTGGCCACATCCAGCTCCGGGGACCTGTCCGGCAGGTGGTGACCCGCACCCTGCAGGGAGAATGTAAGCCCTCAGGCGCTTCCCGCCCTCCTTGCCTGACCCTGATCCTGACCCTGACCCTCACCTTCACCTTCTGCTTCCCCCCAGCTGTGCTGGCTGTCCGTTCTGACTACCACTGTGCCCTGTGGAAGGTCGGTAAGCAGGGGCGTCCAGCCCCTCTCCAGGTGCTGCAGGTTGAGAAGGGGGCCACGGGGATCAGCCTTAGGTGAGGGGCCGGCCTGCTGGAACGTGTGGGGGCGGGGTAGAGAAGAGCGGCCCCTGATGTACTGTGTCCGCAGCCCTCACCTGCCCGGGGAGCTGGCCGTCTGCAGCCGTTCGGGTGCTGTCTGCTTGTGGAGCCCTCAGGATGGGTAATGCCCTTTCCCCTAAAACTGCCCCATCCCCCTCCCCCCCAGAACAGCCCCGCGTCTCAGGAGCCATGTTGTGGGTCCTGGGCCAGACTGCCTGGCCTCCCGCCCACACTGCACTATCCCCCTAGGCTGCGGCAAGTCTGCAAGGACCCACAGACCCTTGTGTTCCGGGACCCCTCTCCCTGGCGCTGGGCAGACTTCACTGCCCACCCTCGGGTGCTGACCGTGGGTGACCGCACTGGAGTGAAGGTGGTCGACACTCAGGTGAGGCCGTGGAAGCAGACCTGCGGGCGGGGCCCTGCCTCCTCGCTCCGGGGAGCTGACCCTGGTCTCCGCAGGGCCCGCGGGGCTGTGGGCCGCTGCTCTTCCGTGTGGGGGCAGAGGCCTCATGCCAGAAAGGGGAACGCATCCTGCTAACCCAGTACCTGGGGGAATCCAGCCCCGAGGTTCTGAGTCCCACGCTGCATCTCGTCTGTACCCAGGTGAGCGACATCTCTGTCCCTACATGCTGTCAGGTGGTTGCAAGACGGTTCCCAGACAGTTGCAGGGGAAACAGTCTCACAGGTGGTGACATCCGAGCAGCTGGGGACCCAGCGAGGGACGAAAGGGGCTGGGGGAGCAGTCTGCCGAGTGGGACCGTTTCTCTGCGTTCAGACCCGAGAGTTACCCGAGGCTCTGCCTCCTCCTCCCTGGGCCCTGGGACAGCGCTGGGTGTCTCCAGCTGGGTTCCCGGGTCAGTTGAGCTTGGGGAACAAAGCGCGTCTGTCCCTGCTGCGGCAGCAGGATGTGAGGTAGCCGCCCGCTCGGAACGCAGGGCTGGCAGGTGCAGCTGGCGAGGCAGTCGGGGCTGGTGTCTGAGCGCTGTGCTCCTCTGTGGGTTTGTACCCTTGGAGCCGCTGGGGCTCTGGAGCGACCCCGGACCTGCGGAGACTTCTCGGCAGATGCCGTCCCACACCTCGGTCACATCCTCTTGCCTTCTTCCTCGGCGTCCAGTTCTCACTCTACCTGGTGGATGAGCGCCTGCCTCTGGTGCCGATGCTGAAATGGAGCCACGGCCTGCCCTCCGCCCCACTGCTGGCCCGGCTGCTGCCCGCGCCCTGCCGCGGCTACCCGAGGCCGCTACTCCTGGGAGGCCAGGGCGGTCAGCTGCTGCTGCTGCATGTCACGGGTGAGGGCCAGCGAGGGCACCGGCGGCGGGCAGGCGGGCAGGCCTGGGCCTGAGCCGGCCTCAGCTGCCTGTCCTTCTAGGAGAGGGGAGTTCTGCCCCTCGGCTGGCTGGGCCCCCGCAGTCTCTGCCTTCCAGGAGCGACTCGCTCTCTGCGTTCCCTCTGCTAGAGCCTAAGAGTCACCAACGGCTGCAGGAACGTCTGAAGGTGCCAACCATAGGTGCGCTGGGGCTGGGGCGCCAGTGGGGAGTGGTAGCCCACCGGGCCTGGGGGTCACTGTCATTCTGTCTCCAGGTCTGGCCGCCACCATCCCTGCCTCCACGTCCACGAGCACGCCAGTCCTGTCGCTTTTCCAACTCTCAGCAGCTGGCGATGTCTTCCACCAGCGCCTCCGCCTCCAGGCAGATCCCAGGCCTCCCGGCGACTCTGGGCCTGAGTCCCATGAACCCACGGCTTCCTGGAGCCCCGAGGCCACGGCCTGCTGCAGCCGGTGGCTAAAGGACCTGCTGGAGGTGCCTGCGGCGCCTCCTGTTTGGGCTTCAGCCACCTTCTCCCACCGCCATCTCCTGGACTGCAGGGAGCGGCGCGAGCTTGAGGGCCCCGTGCCCCGGGGGCTCCGGGTGGCCATGGCTGAAGGACGGCCTTTGCGGCAGCGGGACCTGGGTACTCTCCCCACGGCAGGGCCGCCCCCTGCCCCAGAGCCTGGCCCTGATGACGAGCTCACTGAGCGTTTGGAGGCAGCCTGGGAAGGTGAGGTGGCCGCCTGGTGGCAGAAGCGACAGGGCCCGTGCTCAGGGCCCAGGAGACAGTCCAAGCGGAACAAGCGCCGGACGCAGCTGTCCAGCACCTTCTCCTCACTCAGCAGCCGCCTGGACTTGTCCGACGCCACCAGCCCTGCTCACAGCCCTTCACGGACCTCCCTGGAGGATCGGCCCCCGACCACAGTGGCCCTGCCCTCCCAGGAGTTGACTCAGGAACTCTGGGCTCCAGCCGTCCCCTCTGAGCGGCGGCAGACCCTTCGGGACTATGTGGCCAAGCTGCCGCTCCATGGGGCCAATGCGCCCCCCTCCCAGACTTCCAGCCTGCGGGCCACCCCCTCCAGGCAGCAGACCCCTCGGGACCACGCAAGCGAGCTGCCACTCAGAAGGGACACCCCAGAAGGGGCCACCGTGCCCCTCTCCCAGAACTCTAGCCTGCGGGCCACCCCCTCCAGGCAGCGGATGCCTGGCCTCTCTGCCTCCCAGCCGCGCCGGAAGAAGGCCCGCATGGGCTTCTGAGGACCCCAGTGGCTGCTCCCCACCTCCGGAGAGCCTGTCCTGGACCAGGTGTCTGGTCCAGTGTCACTGGAGCGGTGTCTCCCAGGGGTGAACTTAGCAAACAGCCGTCTCCGCGGTGCAGACGCTTCTCTGAAGGTCTTCCAACTGGAGACACCCGGCCCCCTGGAGGCAAGCTAAGGAACGGAGACGAGCTTGTACTTCTGTGCCTGAAGATACTTCCAGAAGGCCCTTGCCGTGCTGCCCTGAAGGTTGGTGTCCTTGGGGGGTCGCGTCTATGCTTTCTGGCTGCGGGCGGCCCAGGAGACACCCCTATCTGGGTGCTGGGACGCCGCGCCTGTGAAGCGTGTCCCCAGTGTAGTCTGCTGCCTGCAGAGATGCTTTGGCCCATGGTTAGGGATTTAATAAACTTGTCGTTTTGAATGAATCCAGTCTCAGACCCAGGCAGTGTCCCCTTAAAGTGTTGGATGGCCGATGCGAAAATACGCTTTCTCCAAAGTGCCGTAGCCATGAGGCAGATGCCGCTGTCCCTGTGGAAAGGAACCGCTTCACCACTTAGCAGGCACCACCATCCAGTCTCGGGCTGCGATCACGTGGTGAAAGCGGATTCAGGGGGATGTGCTGAGTGAAAGGGCTCCCGAGATGCAGGCATTAAATCAACGGCACCTCGAGTCGGATATGGAAATGTTTATAATGCCCAAACCCTCACAGCTAGCGTGACCCCTAGGGGGCCCATCAGGTCTAGAATGAGGACGGGCCTGCTTGCAGAGGCTGCCCCAGATGCCACGTGGCCGGGGCAGCCCAGCCCGGAGCTCTTGGGAGCCTGGCACAGGGTGGCCCTGCGCACCCTGGGGACTCAGTCCAAGCCAGATCCAGTGTTCTGGTCCTCCCCTGCCGTGGGCGCTGGGAGCTGGGGCTCCTCCCCAGGCTGTGCTTCATCCTCAGAGCTGTTGCCTGAAAGTTGCGAAAGGAGGGTCTGGGTGTTGGAACCCACAGTCACCCCCCCCATCCCACAGGCAGACTTCACCAGCCCTGTAACCGCTTTGGGGAGAACTGGGCCGGCCGGGCCGGGCTGGGCCGTGCTGAGTGGGCGGGTGCTACATCCATAGACCTGGCTGGACGTCCAGATGTGGTGTCACAGGACCCCCACAAAGCAGCCCCTGGTCACATTAGCTCCCCACACTAGCTCCCTGGTGCTGGTGAGGCTGGCTTGCCAGCGTGTGGCCTCGTTTGTCCACCCAGCCAGACGCTGGACACTGGACCCTGTCTGGTGACCTCCCTTCCCTGCCAATGCCACCTTGCATGCCCTTCTCCCCCTTTCCTGGACTTTCTCTGTGAGGGACCCTCGCCTGCCTTTTGTCCCGTCCCCAGATGTGGGGTTGCTGGTCCCTTTCCCCCCACCGAAGCCTTGGTCTGGAGAGAACCAAGGTGAGCAAGGGTGAAACGCAGTGCCTGGAGCTGAGCCATCAGCAGCTGCGACACCCACCCACGAGTGGCCAGCCGACAGCTCCTCGGCCCAGGCCGAGGCGCCAGCAGCTTACGAGTTCTCCAGGTTGGGAATGACCCTCTCCAAGAGCACAGGGTCTTCACGTGAGGAGGGCCGTCAGCTCACATCCTGGCAAAGCTTTCGGCCCCGGGGTCTTTCCGGAGGGTCATGTACCTGAAGGAGGGGCCGAACAGAGGGCCCCGTCCCTGTCGCCGCTGGCAGGCGGTGCCGTGGCCTCCCCTTTGCAGGTTGGGGGTGCTGCAGGGCGGCCTGGAGGCACGTCCTCGTCGAGCTCCTGAATCAGCGGGCGTGGGGACTTGGTGTCTCTGTGACTTGGCGTGTCCACGTCTGTCTTTGCTGCTGCTTTAAGCATGTCTGTGAAGGGCGTGTCCGCCGTCCTGGAGGGGTCCTTGGCGATGGCGAATATGTTTGAAAGGGTGTCTGTGCACGTGTGCTCCGGCGCTGGGAGCGAGGCATAGTCCAGTTCCGGGTCACTGTCGTCACTCAGGCTCGAGACGGCCGTGATCTTCGGGAAGCACATCGTCTGTTAAAGAGAAAGTCACGTTCATACGTGACTCCGCTAGGAGTCGCTCAAAAGTGCACAATGCCAATTCTGCTTCACGCAATATCACACAGGAGAGGCCCGAGGTGCAGAGCACGCTGTCCTAGTACACTCATCCGTCAGTCTTTCTGAGCCCCTGGAGTCACCCTTGGCCCTGCCGTGCCCTCCCGGGTCTCAACAGGCTCAGCTCTGAGCTGTGGCCCCTGGCCGGCAGGGCCTCACCTGGCCACCTGCTCAAAAACTAGGCCTCGGTGTTTGAGGCCGCAGGCCAAATGTCAGGCAGTGGGGACAGGCCAGAGCTGTTAGAAATCATGACTGGGTCGCGCCCAGCGTAAATCTTAAGTCCTTAGAGCAGGAAGCCCGGGCCGCCGTGCCCGTGCTGGGTGAGAAAAGAGGGGACACTTCCGTGCCAGAGGTCAGCTCGCAGGGCAGGAGATGCTCTAAGTGGCTGACCGGAGTGGGCAAGTGCTGCTGCAGGAGGGCCTGCTGACCTCGTCCTGGCCTCCCGGAGGCTCGCCTGCATCCACATCCTCCAAGTCAGGTAGGTCCTGAAAGAGCAGATGCACCGTGTCGCCAGGGGGCGCACACCCGCAACAGTGATGGACCAGGGGACGGACTGTCACGACGCCAAGGGAACCCGCGCTGCCAAGGGAACCCGCGTTACAGGCGGCCACGTGTGGAGGGGAAGCTGGGGACGCCCGGCCCAGGCAGCGTTGGCAGCTGGCGAGGCAGGGCTAGAGGCGCTGGTGGTGAAATGGAACTTTCTCGGAACTGGTGGAGACCAGACGGCAGGCCGGCTGAGGGGTTACCTCTGGGGAAAACAGACCAAGGGGCCACTTCCAGCCAGCTCGCCTCAAACCCGACCACCTGAGGCCCAGTGGACAGCAGGTCTGCAGCGGAACGGCCCCCCAGGACTGTGTGGGGCGCCCGGCGTGGAAGGTGTGCGGGGTCTCTGAATGCAGCCATTTACGTACCTTGATGAACAACTTCTCTGACTCCCCGGCTCCCGAATCGGGGGCTCCACCGAGTTCGACACCCAACACGCCCGCCGTGGCCACAGTCTGGGGCGTCGGTGCTACAGGACAACAGAGGATTCTCTATACACAGCGGTCAGTGGACACCCCAGGGTCCCAAGAGTGGAAGAAGGGCAAGGCCCTGCTGTGGGGGGCTCCGCAGCATTACCTTCCCAGGCGGCCCCCGGGGCGGCCGGGCTCGGGACTTCGGGGGGCAGTGTACCCCCTGGCGGCCAGTGTCCGGTCTCTCCCCTCACATCCGTGTGCAGCACCGCAGCTTCGCTTGACCTTTCTGGGAAGAACTCATCCTTGGCCTCAAAACTTTCCTCAACAAACAGCTCAGTTTTCGTCCGCCTCTCTCCGTCCTCACGTGGCTCTTCCTTCCCCTCCACCGCGTTCTCATCCAGGTCTGGTGATGGCACTGGAGCAAGACGAGTCCCAGCTGTGGCCTTTCCCAGTTGTGGGGGGGGCCATCCCTGCCCCAAGGTGGGTGGGGCCGAGCAGGGTGGACCTGCCGGCTGGAGGAGGGGACACCACCGCCACCCAGCAGATCCAGCGGTGAGTGCAGTGCAGTGAGAGCCCTGCCCCAGGCTCACCTTCCCCGCACGTCTCCTGCTGCCTCTTTCTCTCCTCCGCATGCTGCTTGATCCGCGCCAGGGCCTCGATGCTGTCAGTGATCTTCTTGCGCTCTCTGGCCTCCCACTGCTCTCTCTCCTCCTTCTCCGCTGGGTACCCGCCCCGGGCCCAGGCCTCTGCACACGCTCTGTTGAAAGGATAAAAAAGCAGTAGCATCGGGAGGTTTATCTTTACAGGTGAAAAGAAAACTCAAGACATACAATATCTGATCCACTCGTGTCCCTGCATCAAATGAAAGGCCCCTAAGGCACGTGATGCAAGGCTCAGTGTTAAGGTGGAAGTTTTAACCTTGTCTGCTGGCTTGCAGAGTCTCCCACAGAAGGTGGCAAAAGCTGGGGCAGCAGAAGAAAGAACAGAAATGACTACTGAGTTGCAAATATTTATGATGCAAAGGATGCCATGAATAAAAAGTGAAGGAATCGCCCCAGAAGGTGAGACGATGTCTACAAATCATACCTGGTGAGGGGCTTGAATGTGGAATAAAGAACTCTACTGCTCGTTCACACTAAGACAACACAATTTAAAAATGGGCACAGGTTGAAGGAGGAAAAGACAAGCCACAGACTGGAAGAAAATATCTGTGAGAAAGACAACTGATAATCAGCTCGTATCCAAAACATAGCAGATGTTACTGAACTTTAAAAAGGTGGCACAACTTAAACAAAAAGCAAGCAAACAAGGCACTCCCTGATGGAGGAGTGGTTAGGTCTGCGGCCGCCAGCCGAGCATAGTTCATGTACATCCCAAGGACCAGGATTTGCGTCCCAAGGGGAGCAACTAAATGAAAAAAAAAAAGTAATTTGTTTTCAAATGTTAAAAAGATCTGCATTGACAACCAGCCTATGACGGGATGTGTGACATCACATGACAATACAAAGTAAATCAACAGCATCCCGCAGTGACCCTGCACCACTTCTAAAATCCAGACACCATCCTAAGGCGGCGAGGCTGTGGCCACAGAACTCTGCTCTCTGCTGCTGGGAAAGCAAACCGATGCAGCCCAGCATAGATACCTCTTAACCCGGTCAGCGTGCTCCGGAGTGTTTGCACAGAGGGCTGACCTGCCCACACAAAGCCTGCACGTGAATATTCATGCTGCACTTTGCAGCCCCTCAAGCTGCGGAAATGACTGAATGCCCATCAGCTGACAAATACAATGGGGTATAGTCACATGGGCCATTTTTGGAATGAAGTACTGACACGTGCTACAATGTGATGAACAGACTAAGGGGCTCAGAAGGTTAGCGAGTCACATGACCTAGCCCTGCAGAGCTGGACTTTGAATGAACACATGGGTCCGACTTCCCAGGAGGAGCTCTTTCCTCCTCGCCTAGTCAGGAGGTGGGGGTGCTCAGATTTGTTTAATATTTGTTGGCCTGACCTAAAGTTGTGAGTTCAGGTGCGTCCTGGTGGGGCAGTGGTTGAGTCAACTGCCTCCGAGGGAACACAGGCCACGTATCCCTGGGTTCGAGTCCCAGGTCCAATTGGAGCAACCAGTATGAAGAGCTAAATGAAATCAAATGTTTTTACCTTCTCTCACTCCCTGCCTGCCTACTTGCCTTCAGTCCTGCCTGCACCTTTCCTTTAAAAACAAAACTTGGGAGTTAAAGAAGATCTGTTACCAGCCACACTGAGCTTTTAAAATGCTGTCTAGTTCAAGATTCACTTGCACATACCTTCAAGCCGTCTCTCTTACTGTGGCGGTATCCAGAAGTTAGAATTAGCAGTGACCAGAACTGAAAGGTAAGTTAAGAACACAGGTAAAGTAGTGATGGGGCACTCAGCTGGCCCCAGTGCAAGATCCCTGATATGAAAAGAGTGGCGACAAATCAACAAGAAGCTGCCATAGGAAACCGGGAGTCATGGCTGGACACTCAGAGGAGGATGGGAGTGTCTGATAACGATGGTGAAGATGAGTAGCCCCGCCAGCTCTCAGACAGGTTTAAACGTGTGTCCTCTTCACCCATCATTCGCAGGGCGAAGATGTACATGATTGTCTCCTGAAGTAAGACACTATTAAACTTTTTAAACACAGAAAGTACTTAGACGTGTCTTGAAAAAGATTCCAGGTACATTCGTGAATCCAACAACCCGGCTCCAAGAATTCCATCCCAAGGAAATAGCCATGAGGTCAAATATCTATATTCAAGGCAGTTTATCAAAAGATTACGAGAAAACTCTATGAATAAGTGCTGGGAAAGAGGGAATCTGTCGAGATAGTGATAAGAGTCATCCAGCCAATTTCTGAGAAAAGTGTTAACGATGTGGAAATCCAATTTTTATAAGTTTAACAAGAGGTTTGTCCAACAGTTACTTTGTTTTAAAGGAAAGGTGCAGGCTGGAAGAGAGAGGAGGAGGAAGGAGGAGGAAGCACCGTTATTCATTGTATTTAGTTCATCTTGGTTGTTTCCCCGGCCCCAGGTCTCGAACTGGGGCCTCGGGAGGCACGTGGACTATGCTGCAGTGGACTCACCCCCTAGGCCACTAGGGCGCGTCATGACTGCATAGTAAAGTGACATGAAAGAGCTTTTCTCCTCACCGGTCCTTTGGGAAGACGGGCCTGTCATCCAGGTACGTCAGGTGTTTCAGCCGGATGATGACTGTCCTCCGGTAATTCGGGATGTGCTTGATGACCGCGTTCCCCATCAAATTCAGCACGCGCTGCAAGGCAGCAGAAACACACACTCAAACCCGGACGGAGAGGAACGCTGCACATGGGCTGCCTCTACGCCGACGTGATCACTAAGAGGAAGGGTCCACGTCGCGTCTTGATGACTTTTCCAGAGAAGCCGGCAGCCATGGGCGCTGTGGACCCGTCCCGATGTGGTCGCTGGGTGGCATGTTGGGTCCGCACCCCATCGTCCTTCCCCGGGCAGTATTGGACTGCATCTCCAGTCCTTTGCCAAGTGAGGTGGTCACCTAGGTTCTGCTCACCCAAGTCCTTTCACTGAAATTCATCTCAGTCTAACTGTTTTCTTCCCTTCTCCACCAGGACACAGCAGTTTGACTGAGAAGCAGCAGTGACTAAGGGCAGAGAGTGGAACATGAGTCTACCATGCCCGGTCACAGACTCCTGGATGGCAGGTTAGGACAGGAAGAGACGGGACAGTGCCAGCGGCCCTGTCTTTAAGCCTTGCCACCACCGCCGCGACCTCTCCTGCCACTGAAAGCCAAGGAGGTGACATGCCTGAACTGTTGAGAACCTGTCAAAATGATGAAGTAGCAGCCACAGCTAAGTGGGTCCTCCTGTTGTTGGAGACATCCTGTACGGTGAGCCAGGTAGGTCAGCATCGACCCCAGGGGGCCTGGGTGGTGGGAGAGATCCCCAGGGGCAGGCCCTAGAGGGGTGCGTGGGGTGTGGTGAATTTCAAAGCAAGCACAACGCAACAGATGCCAGACGGCTTTTGTTGTGGGCCGCAGTGCCCTCCACGCTCACGCGCGGGCCAGCACCTCGGCGGTGACCGGACTGGAGAGGGGCCTGCAACTGGTGATGAGGTTTAGTGAACCCATGAGGGCGGGCTTGACCCAGTGTGGCTGGTGGCCTTAGCAGAGGAGGTTAGGACACAGATGGGCATAGAGGGACGCCTGTGTGAGACATGCGGTCTCCAGGAGAGAGACCGACAGCTGCCCTCCGACTTCCGGCGTCTGAAGTCGGGAAGGAGAACACATCTGTTTAAACCCCAAGTCTGGAAGTAGCAGGTACTGGGGGGCTGTGGGGAATAGGACCCCTCCTACCCTGTGGGTGGGAGTAGAAATCGGTGCAGCCTCTTTGGAAAACAGTGTGGAGATTCCTCAAACAAAGAGGGAGCCATCATTTGATCCAACCATCTCACTCTTGGGCATAGACCCAGAGGACACAAAATCTCTAATCAGAAAAGATACCTGCGCCCTAGTGTTCACAGCAGCACATTCACAATGGTCAGGACGGGGAAGCCGCCTACACGCCCGTCAACGTGATGGGTGAGGAAGCGCTGGTCTATATACGCCCGTGAAACTCTCAGTTGCAGTTAAGGAAGAGGAAATTGTGCCCTTTGCAACAATGTGGATGGAGCTGGAGGGGAGCATGTGAAGTGAAATAAGCCAGAAGGAAGTAGAAAAATACAGGATGGGTTCACTTATATGTGGGATATAATGAAATGAAACAAATGACCACACAAATCTCAACAGAATAGCGGGACACAGGACTGTGGTTACAGGTGGGGGGCAGGAAAGGCGACAAGGCGGTGGTAAGGGACATGAACTCTGGTGGGTGCGGTGTGAAAGATGGCCTGAGATGTGATGTTGGTGTCCTAAAATGAAGCTGGCCTTGTGAACAGAAGAAAGAATAAACATGTACCCCCTCCCCACCCCCGTCTGTGGTACTGTTGGGGCCCCCCCGGGGGCGGGGGGAGAAGTATTCTAGAAAGCAAGCAGCTTTATTTACTTATTTCTCTGTCCCCGCTGCCTGCTATGGGTCTCCAACCCGGATCCCTGGCCTGATTCACCGCTCGAGCCATCGAATGGGGGTGACAAGGCTACTTCATGGTGTCGCCACATACTGGCCATTTATTTAGTCCCTCCTGACAGTCCACTCGGCAGGTTAGTCCTGCTTACTCCTTTCTCTTCAGACTGACTCACCGCCATGTCTGCACTGCAGACAGTAAGCTGGGGGGTTCTGCTACCCTTGGTGTTTTCCCCGGCACCGCGGTAGCTCAGACACACGGAAAAGCAACGAGGCCAGCAGAGGTGACTCGCGTTCACTCGGCAGGATCTGGGGGCTGCCTGGAGGGGTGGCCACAGGTCACAGGCAGGACAGCCCAGCACCCCAGGTTAAAAGGACAGCGAGGCCTAAATCCTGCGGCCTCTAAGGCCCAACGCTGTGCCTGTGCATCCACGCAGTCACCACGATACCGAAAAAGCCCGTCGCCAGCACCATTAGCGCTTGCGAGAGTCTCGACTCATTTCTCTGAAAACTGACAGATGGAAAGGAAACTGAGACTTCTCTCCCGGCCTCTGCTCAGCGGCCCGCCAGCCGAGGAGGGAAACTTTGCTGCAGAGTCATTCGGCCTAACACGTGCAGAAGGGCCGAGGGAGCTGGAAAGTGACCGGTGCCTGACTCCTAATAGAATAGTGCAAGCAGGCTGCATCTGTCTGCGGGGACTTCGGAGTGGCTGGCTCCAGCGGACAGCACCTGAACCACCAGCCTGAAGCTGCGGAAAGCCAGCAGAGGAACCAGGGACTAGAAAGTGAACGGGAGCTGTGGGAGGGAAGACATGCACCAGCCCCGCACGGAAAATGCCCAGGTCGTCAGCGCGTGCGCGTTACCAGGTCGGGCATGCTCTCGAGAACGCTCAGGATCGCGGGGTCACTCAGCTTGTTGTGGGAAAGGTCCAGGACGCAGAGTCTCTGACACTCCTTCAGATGCTGGATGTCCCGCACCGTCTCCAGGTGGTTGTGAGCCATCTGGAGCGTGTTCAGCGCCGGCAGACAGGCTGGAAGGCGACGCCAGCAGCAGGGAATAAGCAGCCGAAGCCTGAAAAGGCTCCTGGCCCATAAGGTGAACGCTCCGACCTCCCGGGAAGTGGTGGATGGCAAGGCGAGGAGGGCCCCGGGCCATACCGAGGTTCTCGATGGCCTTGATGTAATTGTTGCTGAGGTTGAGGGTGTCCAGCTTCTGCAGAGGTTCTAGATTCTCGATTTTGTGAAGCAAGTTCACTTGCAAGAAGAGGCAGCGCAGTTCCGTCTGGGCCTGCAGGTTCTCGATTTTCTGAATTCCATTGCACTCCAGCCAGAGACAGCGCAGCCCCGTGTACTCCTCCAGGTTCTCGATGCGATCGAACCCTGCGGGGCGGGAAGGGCGCCTCCAGCTCCCACACAGGGTCAGGCTCCGCCTGCCCGGCGGCCACACTCCACCCCCAGGACACCACTGCCACTTTTCTTTGCGGAACATGCCCGCTGACGCCAGCCCCCTGGCCCTCTGATCACAGAGGGGCCTGCAGTGGTGAGCACTGGGAGCTGTGGTCTTTGTTGGAGCTGCCGGCAGGGGGCAGCAGCAGCAGCCGGGGCTCCCTCCCTGGTGGAGGGGGTGGAGGGGGTGGAGGTGAGGGGTGAACCAGCGCGGAGGAAAGCTGAGCTGCAGCAGGAGAGGGAAGTCTGTGGGAAGACCCTCTGTGAGCACCTGGATCCAGCTCAGCCTGAAGCTAGAACGGACTGCGGGTCTTGTTGAATTTTTTACTTTAGGAGCCAAATTTAAAGTTAGGAAAACAAACATCTTGGCTTCCTTTAGAAACTCATTAAGTTGCAACGTGTATTTCCGTGTACCAGGTTCATATACAAAAGTCAATCATTTTCCTATATACCAGCCACAGACAAGTGGAATTTCACATTAAAAACTCAGTACCAGTGACTCCAGGACTCCAAAATTAAATACGGAGGCATCAAATCGAACAAGATAGGTCCAGGAACTATACGAGGAAAACTATGAATCTTAGATGAACTAAGTTAAATAACTGAACAAATGGAGAGAGTGCTCCTGTCCATGGAGGGGAAAACTCAACATGTCACCAGGTCTTGGGCTCTGTCTCTCTCCCACTGCAGTTTTTTGTTGAAGAAACTGAGCTGTTTGTCCCTGAGAGTCTGGACTTTCTCTTGACCTTCTCCTCTCTCTCGTTTTCCCCTTCCCCTGCGCCGGGGAAGGCCTCCATTCGCTCTCGAACTCCGTCTCAGAGTCCTTCCTCCCTTCTTGATCCTGCCATTGCCACAACGCTGGCTACGGTCTCCAGGGACACCTCGGTCTGGTCCTTCAGATGCTGACCACTCAGAGGTGTCGGACCCACTGGACCGCGCCCACTCCATCTCCCAGTTTTCTCCTGCTGCCCCCCACCCAGACCCCTCAGCGCGCTGTGCGTATGGTGCCTTCTCCTGGTGTCACGCCCTGGTGTTAATGATTAGTAAGAGTAGGGCTAAGACCCACAGAATATGGCAGAAGTGATGAAATGTCACTTCTGAGACTCTGGCTTCCAACCTGGCCTCTTTCATTTCCTTAGGTGACTTCCTCTGGGCGTAGCCAGTCGCACAGGGAGGCTCACTGGTGAGGAATTGCAGCCTGGGGCCCACAGCCAGGGAGGAGCCGAGGTCTGGAGCCAGGAGTGGACCCTCCCACCCCAGCTGAGCCTTCAGATGACAGGCCCAGCTGGCAGCATGACAGCAACCTTGGGATAGACTCAGCTGGAGCCACTCAGACTCCTGGCCCTCAGAGAGCGCGAGATAATGACTTTGTCTTGACTTGGAAGTTTGGGGATGCTTTAGACAGCACATTCTCCTAGCTCTTCACCTCTCTACTCTTTCTGCAGTCTAACCCACTGGCTCCTCTTTGTCCCACCTCTTAAACATCTGACCCTCCTACGCCATCTAGTCACCTCTACATCTTGATGTTGGGTGGAGAAGCTGAAGGCAGTAAAGTGGGGGCGAGGAAACCACTTAGTCCTTCCAAACCCTGGGGGATTTGCGCTGCGGCCCCCCGTTGCTCTCTGGTTCAGCCCTCCTCACAGCAGCTGCCCCGCCCCCGGGACACCAAAGGCATCTCTATCACTCGCTCTGCATTTCCGGCGTGCGCACGGGGCAGGCCCACAGAGGGCTCGCACGTTTACTGGGAAATCAACACGCGGACGACTGGTTGGGTTGTCCTGCCTCTGTGCGACACAGAAGGGCCCCTCACCGCTGTGTCATTGCTGGGGAGAGGCCAGGCACTGAAGCCTCCCTGTATGTGACCCTAAGCCTAGCCCTGTCGTTCTGAGTGCCCCTAGTGTCCCGCAGCCTTTGCTTTCTGGCCCATTTTCAGTCCTTCACAGTGTGCCTCTCCTGAGCCCAGAGCTGTTGTTGGTCATGCCCTTGGAGACCACAAATAAAAGATGCCTGCCTTTTCCCTTGCAGCCATACAGTCAGCGGCTCCATATAAACTCTGGTCAGGGAAGACTGGTTCCTCCAAAGAAACAGGGTCACGTTTCCATAAATCTCCACTAAACTCTGACATTTCTACTTAAATTGGAGAATTCCAGGTGAGCCCAGGGAGTAACTTCTGATGCCACTCCCGGCCGACGGGGGACCGCCCTCTGCCAGGTCTTACCTTTATAGTGTAAGTACAGCGCGTCGTTCAGTGACGGGGTGATGTAAAGCTTGTGCTGCTTGCAGAGTTTTTGCAGGAAACGTTTAGTCATTCTGTTCAATGGGAAGAAAAAGAAAAACATGAACAGGAAACTTACTCCAATTTGTCAGTGTAAAACGGAGTCCCCACATTTTGACCACATCCATTCCCTTCCCCGGATCCCACAGCAGTCTGCTGCGAGCCTGGCCGCTGACCGAAGGCTTCTGTGTGTGTGGGTGTGGAGAGCTTTCCAGGCCCCGTCCATTGCCGTTGTTTTCAGCATTCTTAAACATTGCTAATGTAAGTGCTAATAAAAATACTTTTACCAGTGTCATCAAGAACTACTGATGATGTTTTCTCCAGGCCTGGCATTAAAATTTCATGGACTGTGGTTCATCGTGCCATTAAGGGGGTGTCGTCCTGACTCCACTGGATTCCCAGGCACGGGGCCAACTATTCATCCTCCACCAGTCTCAGTTTCCTTATATGTAAAGGAACGATTACACCACCTGACAAGTGTGTGCTCTGATTGGCTGCAGTGTGTCCACCTACCTGGGGCTGTGGTCATCCTTGTCATCTCTGTGGGGAGCCAGGTGGCTGTGTGACCTGCTGTCACCACCCTGCTTCTGCTGACTTTGAGAGGGTGTGTCAGAAGGACTTGCATCTGTTGCTTTAGGATCATTAATTTCTGTAAAATGCGAGATCGGTTCCATACAATGAAATGCTTTTTTTAATTCCTCCGATTTCTACTTGATTCAGGATTGTCCGTTTTCAGTAAGGCCCATGCTCCTTAAAAAGCACAAAAAACCCAGGTGTGCCCTGGTGGAGCTGTGGTTAAGTCAGTTGCCTCTGAAGGAGCACAGGCCACATACCCCAGGGTTTGAGTCCCAGGTCCAGGGGGAAATAAATAAAAACAAAAAGTGCATCTTCCTTCTTTCTTTCCCTGCCTGTCTGCCTACTCACCTTCATTCCTGCCTGTAGCTTTCCTTTAAAAAAAAAGTACAGAAACTCTTCAGCATTCATAGGGCTCTGGAAACTTCACCTCCAGGTAGAGCCTCTTTCAAAGTAGGAAGAGAGAGGAGGAAGCAGCACTCCACTTTACCTTTATTTACTTGCTCACACCGGTTGCCTCTCCCTGGACCCAAGATTCCAGTACAGGGGCACGTGGCCTGCACTCCTTCAGAGGTGATTGACCCAACCGCTGCTCTACCAGGGCATGCCCAGGAACAAATGTCTTCCACTAAATATCTTTCATACAAAGAAAATGAGGCCTTCGATTGCACTTAAATTTAAGGTCTATTGGCTGCTGATCTCTGCTATGCTCCTGTGGCCTATGAATCAGACTAAGTGCTCGGTATGTGGGGCACGCTCCATTTTCTCACTGTGTAAGGTGCCCAGCCAGCCACAAGAGACAAGAGTTAAGTGATTGTGGAAGAAATTTAAAAAATATGTCATTGGTATACATAACAATTGATTATATTAACAAGAGCTACCATTATTAATGGCCCACCAGATGCAGGAAACGCTAGTTATAATTCTCCCTGAATAGACTATGATTCAGAGAGGTTAATCTCTGGGTCAACAGTCATAAAACTGACAATTTACAGAGTGAGTGGCAATCTGAACCCAAGGGGGAGGTGACTCTGAAGCTCGTGTCCTTGCACTCAGCCACAGAGCTTCCTGCCAGCTCCTCCTACAAATTAGCTTGGGCAGTAGATGGTCAAGATATTTGTTAAATGGGTTCAACAAATGGAACCCAAATGAAGCAGCTTAGTCATGACAAGATTTCCCTAAGGGCCCAGGCCAAGCGGAAGCAGAGGCCCGTGGGTCTTCCAAGTCCGCGAGGAGACGGTTTGGTGAGGAGTCACCCGCAGGCCCCACTTCCACTAGTTTCCCTCAGTCTCATGAGTCAGCCCCTGGCCCCGACTCGGCGAGAACCCAATGAGGATTAGCTGCACCGGCGGCGGGCTGCAGACTGGAGAGACTTAATGGGATGTGCTGACATTAGGGGATATACTGATGAACTGAAGCATTAAAGGGCTGCTAGGGAAGACTCGTTTGCTGGGTTAGGGTCTGGGCCTGAGTCAGTTTGGAGCCTGCTTTGCAGCAGGTCGGAAGGGCGAGAGGCGTCCCTCCCGCGTAGGGCAGGGGCCCGGTCACACGCGGTCAGGCGGACGCGCTGGCCAACATTATCAGTTCTCTGTCATCGTGGGCTGGGACGGTCGGGGCTGTGGCGCTGGGGCGGGCTGGGGCCCCGGCCTTCCCGGGGCGGCCGTCCGCACCTTCCTTGGGGCCCCCTGGGCCTGCGCTTCGGTGGTCGCCCGCCGACTCCTCCACGCCGTCCGCCGCGGGCTCCGAGGCCTCGGGGCGCATGTTTGTTCCTGCAGCACCGAACGCCCCGCAGAGCGCAGAGCCGATGGCGCGGGGTCGCTACGCAGGCAGCCGCGCCCGGGAAACACCGCCTCTTTCCTCCCGGCCATTAGCCGCCCAACGCTTCCCTGGTTGCCACGGCAACGCGCGCACGCGCACTCGGGGGCCTGCGCGGCGGGACGCGGGGGGCGGGCCACTTCAGGCCCCGCCCCGGCGAGCGCGCGGGTCACGTGGGGCGCGCGGACCGGCGGCGACGGGGGCGGTGGCTGTGGCGGGATTGACGCCGGACCCCGCGCCGGCTCTGCAGGTACCGCGCTCCGCGCCGCGCCCCCGGCCCGGCCCGCCTCGTTCCCCGGGGCCCCCCGCGCTCCGCGCCTGCCGCGCCCGGCCCCGGCCTCTCGGGGCGCGCCCCCTACGGCACCCCGTCCCCGCTGGGTCCCCGCGTGCGCACCCCTCTGTCCGGTCCAGCCCCGCACCCGGCGGCCCTGGCCGCCCGCCCCAGTGCGCGGGTGTACCCCGAGACCCCACGGGGCCCCCAGAAGCTGCAGGGCGCCCCTCCTTTGTCCGCACGGCCGGGGCCGCCCTGGAGGACTTGGTTTGAGGGCGTTTGCCGGTGTCGTCTTTGTTCCCAGTGGACCCATTTCTGCACCCAGCTCCCAGCTCCTGGAGGGCGCGGCCCGCACCGAACTGCGCCCTCAGGGGAGCGGCCACCGCGGGGTGCAGGCCGCCCCGCCGCCGCGGGCCAGGACTGGGGCCTTGGGTGGGGCGCGCTCTGCATTCCCGCAGCCAATTGGTCGCGGGGGCCTGGGTGTGTCACTTGTGAGCCTCAGTTTCCCCGCGTGTGCACGGGGTGATTGTGACTGCCTCCCGGGGCGGGGGCGGGGAGGAGACGGCCGCGGGGGTGAGCACCTGCGTCTTGGAGAGCCAGCTGTGGCCTGACCTCTGACCTCCGCGAACAGCCTGCAGCTGGCGGAGACCGCAGCACCTAGCACCCAGCCCGAGTGGTGGTGGCTGGTGGCTGGGCTCCCGGAACGCGGATGCTTCGGGCACCGCTCTGAGTGTGTGCAGGTCTTTCCTTCATGCGCGCTGTCCCCTCGGGGACCCCGACCCCGGGTTTGCAGGTGAGGCCAGGAAAGCCCAGCAGAGGTCTAACTGCACTTGCACCCAAGCCACAGCTTTTGCTGCGGGGTTTTCTTTTCAGTCTCTGGCTCTTTAATCAACACAGCTCTACTCAAGGGCAGAGGGTTCAACAGCTTGCTACTTTTTTAGTAGATTTAAAAAAAGATTCAGATAACGCAAAACTCACCCGTTTGCTATTTAAAAGGGCGCTGTGCCTAGTGCCATGCTCAGTGCACAGCCCTCACTGCTGTTTGGTTTTAGAACATTCCCATCATTCCCCAAACGGATTCCAGCCCATTAGCAGCACTGTTTTCCCACTGCCCCATCCCTTGGCAACCCCACTCCGCTCTGTCTTTGTGACTTTGCCTGTTCTGGACATTTCATATGAGGGGAGTAATCGCTGAGACCTTTCCTGTCTGGTTTCTGTCACTTGGCAGATTTTCACGGCGTCCACGCTGTCATTGTCTCCGCACTTGTTTTTATTATCACTGTTCCCTCACGTGCTCTTGATGCCTCCGTGTGTCAGAGGTCACATGCCATTCCCAGTGTTTCACCGTGGACGATGATGCTGCGGATGTGGCTGTGCGCCCCAGTCCTCCGTTGTTTTGGGTGCGTCACAAGGAAAGGGATGCTTTCCTTGGCTCTTTCTTTGCCTTTCTTTGGCTCCTGCTGAAGAGGACAGATCCTGGGTGGGCCCGCCCTGTTCTGCCCTGTCCCCTGGGCTCCTCACACATGACGTTTTTGGTGTACCCAGGATTGGCAGGGGCCAGTAGAGATTCCACAGAGTCATGGTCACCACTAGTAACTTTGTCCAAGTGTTGACACCAGGTTTGAGGCGCTGCTGCTTACATTTTCCCCTTGGGACTGAAATATGAGCTTTGAATACAAAGCGCCACTTCATCTGCCTGTCAGATGTCATCTGCATGGGGTCTCCCTGGCTCAGTGCAGATGCTGAGGAAGAGCATTAAAGACCGAGGTGGTCCCCGCTTCACACCTTCATACCTTTGCAAGAGGGTTCAAGACTTAAAGCTGAAAAACGGAGTCGTAAAAACTTTCAGAAATTAACATAGGAAATTGCCTTTACCACCCGGGGCTAGAATGGGATTAAGAATAACCTTCTAACAAGCACCGGCCTTGGAGGAAAAGGACGTCACGCTTGATGCTTCCCATTGGGACTGCAGTTCAATGGAAGCCAGTGAAAGCGCCATAAAGAGAAGACCTAGGTCACAGACAGAAGCAAAACTGAATGGAAACGGCAGAAAGAAGGGTGAAAGCCAGGAACAGGCATGTCATGGCTAAGAAATGTCAGCACGTAGACATCAGAGAACGGCAGCCCAGCTCGCAATCGGGCGTGCACGTTACAGCCAGAACGAGTCCCCTTTCACAGCCTTTAAAAGGCAGGCGAGGCGCCGACCTCAGAGGAGGAGGCCGGTGCCATGCCTGGTGGCCCGGCGAGCCGACGCTTCGAGATGCGTGCCCAGGAGCGCCCATGGCAGCACTGCTCATAATCGGGAGATGAGAACCGCCAGATGCCAGCCGCTCAAGGGGCATGTGATTGTGCGACTGTGCGGTCACGGGCAGCGGCAGGGGTCTCAGCATGCCTCCCTGCCCCGTGAGCAAGTCACCAAGGAGCACACGTGTGTGCGTCCCTTACGGAAAGAGCCGACCAGGCGACTGCGTCTGAAGGCGCCTCTACGCACAGGAGGCAAGGGGGTGATATGGCCAGGAAGACCCTGGTCTTCTCGGGTGGAGCTATGCTTCTGGGTGTTCCGTTTTTTTATTCTTTGGTGCAAACAGGTTTGACAGCCTTTCGTGTGGATTTTTCACATTTTCGTCTAATTACAGAAAAGTTCGTTTTAGAGACAGCTCCTGTCCTGAAGAGTTCTGTGCCTTAGTTGGGAAGCTGGATGAGAGACGGCTGGGACCCTCCAATAGAACGTAGAGACGAGGGGGCACAGGTGGCGGTGTGACGTGGGACGGAGGGGAGTCAGCCACCCCTTCGTGCCCAGGGCCTGTCATTGGTGCCTGTCCTAGGTGCTGAGATGGCGCTGAGGATGAGGAGTGGGACTCGAGCTGTTCTCCGAGGAAAAGAGGGGGTTGCCTGCCAACCGGGTCCAGCCCGGCTCTGAAATGAGCAAGACTGCTATGAAAAATCATTTTCAGTGGAAAGAAAGTCCAGAACCCTGGATCCTTACTGATAAGTGGGATGAGGATGGAAGGGACCATCTCAGGCCCACTCTGCTCGGTCAAGGTCCTGAGGACCCCCTACTCTGCTCTCTAGTCCCTGCATACACGTGAGGGTTTGGGTTTGAGGAATGTCACAGGACTTTCAGTATGTCTCTTTACTGCCCTAAAAGCTAGGCTGACCACCTGTTCACTCTTCCATCTACCCATCCACCATCCGTCTATCCTTTCATCCATCCACCCACCCATCCACCATCCACCCACCATCCACCACCCACCA